>CAIGRF010270988.1:5570-19303 GCA_903798235.1 Fraxinus ornus
TCCTTCCTTCATCCAATTGACCTCTAACAATCTCGAATCTTCATCACAAGATTGGAAACAAGTTTATAGCATTTGTACTTTAGTCCCTGAACTTTCACTTTCCTCCATTTTGGTCCTCTTTCACTTGTTTCATCTTATTTCCACCGTATTCATCCATTGGCAACCTAAACCAAAATATAAGTGTACTTAGAAAATTTAGGTGCCAATAAATCATGAAAATATGATTATTAGTGGATGAAAAATGTGATAATTGCACTATTATCAGACCCCGAGTTCACTCACATCCACATAGCCTTTTTCAGTACACTTAGACAAAACGTTGGAGTACGTAGCCTTTTTTGAAAGTGGGAAGGCAAGCATAGACACTCTGATAGTTAAGTCAGTCTACTTGTGAATATATATGTGTGTGGGAGAGGGGAGGTGTAGGAAATGGTAAAGACACGTTCTTCAATATTTCAAGCCCCAAAGTAAAATAAATATATGATTTTTTTTCTTTCTCAAATTTGTTTTTTCTCTTTTTTTTTTCTTTTTTTTTTTTTAGGCTGCCTTACTTGAGCACATATCAACTTTTGTCGATTTTTTTGCTTTAATTCTTCACAAATAAACATCCATACCTACTACACACTTGGAAGTAAAAAGATGGAAAAATATGCTCAAAAATTGTACTCCAATGTGGAGAAGTATGGATAACATAGGTGCGAGAAGAAAATGATATATATGTGTATGGCTTAAAGTGGCTACTATGGGTGTTGAAAAGAACGGTTGAAGGTTCAAATGTCAGTCCTAAACTGACCTTTATCATTTCCCAAGTAATCCACCATCTTACCACAAATCATGTACTGTTATTCCCAAATGAGTTTCCAATTCACAAGATCAATAAATGCTTACTGCCATATTTTAGTATATCGTGGCTCTCAATACTCACCAAATTTTGGTAATCTAGTATGTGTTTTCATAGGACAACTGAAAAGTTGGTAGAACAATTACCTTACAACCGAAGATCATGACATAGTTTCTCAAGCTATCAATGATCAACATCAAAGTGATAGTTTCAACACTCTTATATTTTCAATTCTCAAACATTTTATTGGAACTCAAGCTCTTCTTCAAGATAGAACATCTGAGATTTTATTAAATCTTAGTTGTCCTAAATTTCATGATTAAGAATATGTTCCTTAGTAGAGTTTTGTTCCATGAAGGTTGCAATCAATCTTTTTGGAAAGCAAGATTTATATATGGACTTCTTGAACTCTTTTCTCAAAGGGTTAGGAATGATAACCCAAGAATAACTAACCAAGATGGGAGGGGGTGAATTGGTTATTGAAACTTTTTCGACACTTAGTCTCAAAACAATTCAATACACAAGATATAAATGTAGAGTATAATACGAGAACTAAATACACAAGTTTGATAACTTAATTCAAGTATAAATATAGCACAATATAAATTACAATGTAAAGTAAAGTGCTATAATGTAAAGATAACAAACCGATTTAATGGGGTTCGATACACAATTTGTTCTACATCCCCGTTACCAAGCTCTCCGTCATGATCAAGGCCAAATGCATTATAATGGTAACTTACAAACAATGAGTACCAATTCTTAAGTGGCTTACAAACAAGGAGCACTTTTCCTTAAGTGACTTACAACAAGGAGCACATATCCTTAACAACAATCGATTTTTCATACGGCTCTCGAAACCGCCAAAGTATAAATGATAATTTTACAATTGAAAGAACTCTCTTAACAAGTGATATAATCAAGTCAAGTATTAGAGAGTTAGGATAATATTTCAATAGATAGCAAATAATAAAGCTCAAGTGTTTATGAGGAAAAACTTTGATGAATGATTGATAATGAAATAGTTTGTGTTTTTGTATCAAAGTTCTCAAACAAATAATCTCTCTTAACAAATAATACAAGTTAAGTATGAAGAGAGATTTACACTTAAATCAAAGTGTTGGCAAATAAAACTTTTATCAAGAATGAAAAATAAATGAAGTTGTAAAAGGTTCTTTGCAAAATAGAATTCTTGATAAGATGAATGAAATAGGCTGAATCGATCAAGAAATTCTTTTGTAATAAATGAAATAGAATTTAGACTCAAGTAGTCACAATGAATTTCAATAAATATGCTCTTAAAAAATCTCTTGTAAGTTGGTGAGTATTGAAAGCAAAAGGGATGAATATTTATAGAGCAAAAGGTTGAGAATCAGTCACTTTCGGTTAAGTAAGTTCGGTCGACTGAAGTGTAATATAGCCGTTGTAAAAATTTTGAACCGTTAGAGTTTCGGCTGGCACTTTGATCGATCGATCGAAACATACTTCGATCGACCGAAGTGTCAAATTGGTGAGATACAGAATTTGGTAATTTTTGTAAATATGGCAAGAAGCCTGTAAATACGGTAAGCAACCTATTTCGGTCGACCGGTGTATATTTTGGGCGACCAAAACATATAAATTTGGAAATTAGTTTTTATATCAAAATGTTCATTTTTCCTTAAGCAAGTGATGAGTTATGAAATATGGTTCAAGCTTTATGTTCTTTGCTAAGAATTGATGAGTATACATTTACATGTAAACGAAGTTTCGATAAACAATTTCTAAATACTAGTCTTCACGGTTATTATTCTTTGAGTCTCTTTAGATTTGCATGTTCTTCAACTGATGACGATTTGTGCCTTTGAGTGATTTATGAACAACTCAAGAAAACTAGATATGTTAGAATCACAAGAGTATTGTTTGTTATAATCAAAACAAGTGGAACTAATCATAGGTCAACAAGGAATTCTATCAAACTTCAACATAATGATACCATTCTATATGCTTTCCTAACTTATGGTGAGATTATCAACTTCGTCAATAAAGAGGGATTAGCATTAGGTAATGATCTCAAACTCAAAGTGAAATTGAAATCAAAGAGATCTGAGAGTCGCAAAGAACTTGGATCATTCTGTGATCAATATGTATTCGAAAAAGTCATTCCTTCATCTTCAAAATTGAAAAGAAAAGTTTTCCTTCTCAAATGAGCAAATGATCTTTTCAAAAACAAAAATCTTCTCAATCTTATCCTCCCAAATATTCAAAATGAAAATCTTTTAGGAAATGAATTCCTGAAACTTCAAAAATTACTTGCTGGAAATGCAAACAAATAGGTTATTAATGGCCAATGAATGGAAAGATTAATAATTTTCAAATAGAAAAAGATATTAAACTTGAACTCTCAATCTATTCAAAATCTAGTTCAAATGAAGAATCTGATTCTGAACTTGAACAAGTTTATGACATCAAGAAAACTGATGTTGAGACCAAGGTCAAATTCCTCTTTTTATACTTCAAGTCAAGGTAAAGAAATTTGTGGTTGTAAAACTATAAGTGCTTTTACTGAAGAAGAACTCATTCAAGAAATAATTCAGAAAATTGACGATCCTCAATTAAAGAATAAATTCACTCTTCTTTTACCATATACTTCAAAAACATCAGTTACGCCATCTAAGGAGATGAAATCTAAAATTGCTATCCTAGAACGTCAAATGAAAGACGTTTGGATGGAAGTCGTTTTCTTGATAATCAAGACAACATAACAAGAAAATAGTTTTAGTCATGATTCTTCCTCTGAAGAAGATACTTCTCAAATAGAAGAAGAAAAAATTAATGTCATCAATCGTATTCAACTTAAAAAATGGTATTACAATATGACTATTGTGGTCAACAAAGAATTCAAATTCATTTCCAGAGTTTCATTTATTCTAGACCAAACTATAAATTCCATTGTTTCCGGTATTGACATGTAGAATGAGACTTGGCAAAATAATCCTGCAACTTCGGGAGAAGGGGTGCCTCCTCACAAAGGGTGTTGCAGTGACCAGGCTCGGCCGATTGTTTACCAAAAACACAAGTCTCCGCAATAAGGATGCTAATTCTTTAAAGGAAGCATCTATTTCAAAAATTATTAATGATATTAATCTCAAGAAAAAGCACATTAATTTCCCAAAGAAGAAATAAAATTTCAAAGAATTGAAGAACAATTACAAAATTCTTCTATGAAAGCAAAAAATTCATTCCTTCAAAAACAAATTGAAGATGAGATATGTTCTACTATTACTAATGCTTTTTGGAATAGAAAGAAACATATTATCTCACTTCCTTGTGATATGAATTTCATGAATCAATGATTTATGGTAAATCTCCTCCCATTCAAATGAACAAAGAATTACTTGATTATTATGTCAAAGAAATTAATGATTTACTTGAGAGAGGATTAATTCGTCTAAATAAATCTCCATAGAGCTGCTCAGCCGTCTATATCAATAATTTTGTTGAAATTACCCAGACTGTTATTAATTATAAACCCCTTAATAGAGTTCTTTGATAGATTCGATAATCATTACCTCAAAGAAAGACCTGTTAAACAGATTGCTCAAAGCTCATACCTTCTCAAAGTTTTATATGAAATCTTGTTTCTGGCATATTCAAATCAAAGAAGACAACAAATACAAAATTGCTTTCAATGTTCCATTTAGCCGGTATGAAGAAATTTCATGTCATTCGGTATTAAAAATTCTCCTTCTGAATTTCAAAAAATTATGAATTATATTTTCAATCCACATCAAGATTTCATTATAGTTTACATTGATGATTTTTTAATTTATTATGAAAGTTTGGAACAATATTTCAAGCATCTTAATACATTCATACATGTCATAAAAAAATAATGGATTAGTTGTCTCAGTTAAGAAATTTTTTGTCAAACTCGCATAAGGTTTTTAGGTCATTATCTCCATTTAGGAACACTCACACCTATTCAAAGATGTCTTGAATTTGTCGACAAATTTTCTGTCTTTTTTCAAGATAAAACTAGCTTGTAGCGCTTTTAGACTGTGTCAATTATGTAGCTAATTTTATAAAAAAAGATACGATTATTATGTGCTCCTCTTTTTCAAAAGCTGCAAAAGCCTCCACTACCATGGAGTCACAAGCATACTTTACCTATTCAAAAAGTTAAAGCTGCAGTTATAAGTATTCCATGTCTATCCATTATAGACCTTTTAGCCTCTATTATTGTTGAAACTAATGCTTTGGACATATGCTATGATGGGGTATTAAAGTTGTTAACATCGACCTCCGAGGTCACTTAGTTCAATTTAATATATCCAATAAAGAGATGATAATGCGAGCTCGGATGCGTAAAGCTTAGCTCGGTTCTTTGTTGCTTACCCAAGAAGCTTATGTAGTCCTTCGAGGCAGAACAATAACAATGATTGATGATCAATGACAGGATATACAAGTTACCAATTAAGAAGATACATGTGTAAAGACCCGTCAGCGCCAACATTATCTTCCAATCAAAAGTCTTAGCTTCTTTTCCCAAGTAATGCATTAATTACTGGGGACCACCTGTACTAATAACTCATGATCAACGACAGGCTTAAGCTCGGCTACCAATCCCATCACGCCAACATGTATACTTTCTCAGCTCGATATTATGACTGATAAGACAGGAGTACTACATGCATATAGATTTCTCCTATATAAAGCCTAGGAAATGGAAGAAAATGAAGGACAAATTCTAAAAGGAAAAATACAAACTTGTTACATTTCAAATATTTCCTATAATTAGAAGGGAAAAGATTGTTATTGTGAAAAAACCTCTATTAATCCATCAATCAATATCCATCGGAATGCGTACCCATTTCTTAAGTTGGCTTGGATTTTGTTTATACATTTTTTAACGTCAACAGTTTAGCGCTAGAAGGAGGACCTCAACTTAAAAAATGGCCCCATCTCTTCACAAAATCCATAAAATAGTATCATGGCTAAATTTTCAGCATCTGAAAATCAATCCCACACTCAACCGGAACAAAGTAACAATCCAAGGAACTCTGAAAGGCAAGGTCAAAATGAAATTATCGACCCTCAAATGGCGACAATGAAGGAAGCCATTGAAAAATTGACAAACGTTGTCAATAGGCTGGAACAAAACCAAGCTCGAAATCTGCCAGAGGATATCGAGGTGGAGTCTCCTCGCCCAGGGAAAACTAGGCGACCTCCTACTAGAAGGACCCTACAATTTTCAGACGAGGAGTCCACCAAAAGTCGGACTGAAGAAGTTAGAAGTTCTCCCATAGCGACAAAACCAACTACTAGAAGAACAAATAGTGTGTTCAATAGGCTGGGCTCCCAATATTCCTTAACACCCACCAAAGAACGCACTAAACCCTGTGGCAACCGTCCTGTTAAATAGCCTGAACCTGAGATAAGCGCTCTCAAGAAACATATATCGGACTTAGAGGCTAGAAATAAAGAGAACACAGAAGAATACCTTACTAAACTGGGTATGATGGGGAGGGAGACCCCCTCAGCGATTTGGACAAATATGCCTCTTGGATGGAGTTACAAGGAGCTGGAGATGCCATTATGTGTTGTGCTTTCCCTTTAACCTTGGGAGACAAAGCTCCACAGTGGTTCAGAAGGTTGCACCAAAGGTCCATAAAAAGTTGGAACAATCTTGCTCGGGCGTTTCTTGCCCAGTTCATGGGATCAAAGGCGAGGACTACACCGAAGGAAAGATTAGTAAGCATTAAGCAAGGAAAGACCGAATCCCTCGAGAGCTACTTAAACAGGTTCAACAAACAATCCATGGAGGTGGAGAAGATCTTCGACGATGCTGCATTTATGAAGTTCTCTTGGGGATAAGGTCAAAAATAAGATTCTGGTGGTCTGTACATGAGGATGGACCCCGAACATACCTCAAATTCTTAAGCCGAGCTGAGAACTGTATACGTACGGAGGAAGCCACTTCAGATCGGAGGATGCCAAGCAAACTTCTAGATCCCCACAATGGACAAAGGGAAAACAAATAGATAAGGATACAGGTCGAGAAGGAAGAAGGGATAGAAAGGATCAAGGTCGTCCCAGGCCATATCCCGATAAATTTCGCAAATATCACCCCCTAAATGCAACCTTGGAATAAGTCTTTCTACAGACTGAGGAAAAAGAGACCTTTTGCTGATCTCCACACCAAAGGAAATAAACAGTTGGGAAAAATCAAGGAAAGAATTGTCGCTATCACAAAACGATAGGGTATAACACTGACAACTACCGAAATTTGAAGGAAGAAGTAGAAACACTTATCCGGCGAGGTCACCTGTAGAAATTTGTAGCTAAGCCCCAAGAAGCAAACACAGCCAGGTTTCAACAGTCTATTCAACAAGGAGCAACTCAGCAAGCTCAGCACGGGTCCCTTGCGACCCACAACCCCATGCTGAAATCTGAACATTGATAAGTGGAAATCAATATCTTGAGGGTTCGCGAAGAACTAGATGCAGATTAGCACGTGATGCCCACATTTGGCAGAATTACAGTGTGAAAAGTCCAGTGTCGGAAGTCGTCGCTTCACCAGGCCCTAAATGGTTTGGATTTTTAGAAAAAGATGCACAAGGAATCTTACAAAACCAAAGTGATGCGCTAGTTATAGCCATGAATGTGGCAGGAGTACAAATACACTGAAATTTAGTGGACAATGGGAGTTCGGTAAATGTGCTCTACTATCGAACTCTAAAGCAGATGGCCATGCAAGATCGGTACCTTCAACCGTACTCCAGGAGATTGCAGAGATTCTCTGGAGATCCCATTGAAGCTCGGGGGCAGATAGTACTCAATGTGGATCTTGGCAAACCCCCTTGCCACAGAAGAATCCTAGCTGATTTCATTGTTGTGGATCTCCCATCAAATTATGATGCTATATTGGGAAGGCCCTTACCGTATGAATTACAGGCTGCTACTTCGATATATCATTATTGCATAAAGTTCCTAACTCCAAATGGGTCAGGCATAATACGTGGAAACCAGGTTGAAGCAAGTGCCTGTAACGTCGATCTCCCTGGTCCTCAAATTTGAATGTTGAAGAATCAACATTGTTAGGATACCAAGGTCCCAAAATTCAAAAGACCCATAGTGGCTGACCTCATTGAGATTGATATTTCAAAAAAACATCGCAAGAAGGCGACTGATGACCAGCTTTTGTTTGAAGAAAAAGAAGCGGATCCAAGCCCTTACCCTGGAGTTCTTGTGATCCCAGTACTTTTATCCAAAATTAACATCCCCAAAGTTTTGGTGGATACTGGGAGCTCTCTTAATATACTTTATGCTGACATATTGGAACGAAGTGGGATTTCTCTTGGTTTCCTGCAACCATACCCAAACACAATGATGGGACTTGACAGCATTCTATCTAAAGCCAAAGGAGTAATTAAACTCCCTATCGAGGTTGGAGACCCTCCTCGTACTAAAGTGAATGCAGAGTTCGTGACTCTGAGCTCGAAGTCCCCTTATGACGCAATCATAGAATAACCTTTGCTATTTGATCTTAAGGCAATAGTGTCATTGTACCACTACTCCATCAGATTTCCCACGCCCCATGGTACATGAAAAGTTAAAGGAAGCAAAGAAAGTGCTGCCCAATGTCAGGTGGTGGTTGATTTAAAGGTAAAAAGGATTCATTACGCTACGGATATTTGTATGGTGTACACAACAGAATCCTTACCAAACTCATTGGACCCACGGTTAAAAGATAGGGGAGGAGAACCTGTGGAAGAACTGGACGTCATTAAGGTCGGTGTAGGTAGCTCGCCAAAAGAATTGAAGATAGGTCACGAACTCCGACCTCCACTGAGAGATCAGATCATCAACTTCTTCCAAGAAAACATCAATGTCTTTGCTTGGGAATACACTGACAAGAAAGGAATTAACCCAAAAGTCATGTGGCACAAGTTAGAGGTTGATCCTTTGGTGCGGCCTAAACAGCAACGACGAAGACCTCTAAATCCAAAACGGTATGAGGCTCTGAACAAGAAAGTGCAGAAGCTGCTCAAAAATGGATTTATCCGAGAGCAAAATACCCAAAGTGGATTTCCAATCTTGTGTTGGTCAAAAAGAATAACGGGGATTGGAAAGTATGAATCGACTTCACCAACCTAAACAAAGCATGTCCTAAGGACAACTTTCCTTTGTCAAGAATAGACCAGATGGTGGACGCTATTGCCGGACATAACCTGCTCAGTTTCATGGATGCATATTCGGGTTACAATTAGATCCCCATATATGAACATGATCAAGAACACACAGCCTTTATCACCAATAGAGGTCTCTGTTGCTACAAAATGATGCCATTTGGCCTCAAAAATGCTGGAGCCACCTACCAATGCTTGGTTAATTCTATGTTCGCTAAGAAAATTGGAAAAACCATGGAAGTATATGTGGATGACATGTTGGCCAAAAGCACGGATGCAAGGAATCATCAACATCATCTTACTGAAATGTTCGAGATCCTGAGGACATATGGAATGAAATTGAATCCCCATAAGTGTGCTTTTGGCTTAAGCTCGGGAACATTCTTGGGATACATGGTAAACCGTAGAGGGATTGTGGCTAACCCAGAAAAACTAAGGGCCATTATCGAAATGCGTCCCCCAACTAGGCCCAAGGAAGTTAAAAGTTTGACAGGATGCATAGCCGCCCTTAGCCGCTTCATGTCAAAATCAACGGATAAGTGTAGACCTTTCTTTGATACATTAAGCGGGGAAAAAAAGTTTGAATGGACATCAGAGTGCCAGTCGCTTTTGACCAGCTAAATTCACAATTGATGCAACCACCAGTACTGTCTAAACCAAAAATAGGAAAAACATTGATGCTCTACCTGGCTGTTTAAGAGCATGCTGTTAGCACAGTACTAACCAGGAAGAAGGAAGGAGTACAATACCCCGTTTACTATGTTAGTAAGGCTTTGCATGATGCTGAAACTTGTTATTCCTAGTTGGAAAAATTAACTGATGCAGTACTCATAGCAGCTCGAAAATTAAGACCGTACTTCTTAGAACATCTCATTGACGTCTTAACTAATCATCCACTAAGGCAAGTGCTACAAAAGCCTGATACTTCAGGAAGCCTGGTGAAATGGTCACCTGTTTTCCCTGAAATCGTGCACATTAATGATTAGACATCATTGTACATTAAATGCAAGCGATCGTACGCGTATTGGGGAATGGTTTCGATGTAGCCAGCCCACCTTGGAAACACGGGAAACCATCAAATCATATGCACCAATATCCATGACAATTAAGTTGCACATCCACCTCGACCATTTCCATTATGAACTCGCCTATCATAAAGGCTTCCGCCTCGGCCAGTTCCATTATGAACTCGCCTCTCCCAAAGGATTTCCGCCTCTTACCATAAATTCCATGCCCAGTTTGAATATCTGTGCTTGGACTTGGGGGACTAATGTTACCATGTTATTCTTATTCTTCAATTCTCTCTAAAAAAAAAAAAAAAAACAAACAAACAAACAACTAACAAACTTCACTACTAAAGTCCACGCATGACATAAATAATCACACATGGACTTGGGGGACTATTGTTACGACCCAAATATAAGGAGCTACCACGTGGCATCACAACTCAAATAATTCCAGGCTTTTCGACGCCCAGCGTGAAGCCCAAGTCATCACTGTAACCGAGGCCCTGCCACTCCGAGGCTCTAAGGATCCGAAGTTGACGACGGCCCACGTGTACAGATGTGTTAATAATGAAGATCTTTATGTGAATGACTGATGTGACTAAGAAAAGTACACTTATGTCTTGTCTTGTTAATGTAAGAACATTTAATACCTTGTTAGGCTAGTAGAGTCAATTTGATGGCTAGGATCTGATGTCTTGATTAAGGAGATGAGGCCACGTGTAAATTGATCCAAAGGTCACCATTTAATTTGTAATGCTATAAATACCCCCACCATATAACAATGAAAGGCTAATGAAACTCTAACTACTTGAAGCCATACTATTTTCTCACTAAGATATTTTCATTACAAATTTTGTTCTTTATTGATTGGTTTCTTATACAATCGCGTTCTATTTTCATCGTCGGAGTCCGAACGGAAACGTCTCGTGTCGTTGAGCCCTCCCTCCCCACACGTTCAATTCCTGGAGCTATCTTGATCGCTGATCGGCATTAGCATGTTGGGCTTGGCTTGCATATACACAAGTGGGCCCAACATCTGTTGGCAACATTTTTTGAGATCAACAACTTTAGTTCTAGAAGAAAATGAATATTATAAATCCTTGTGTTACGCCTCACCTTCGTGGCTCAAAGTAAAGGTGCCAGTGGTAAGTCACGTTGGCAGAAAGTCAACAAGAAAGTCAAAGGATGAAGAAAGTCACCCAAATTGAAGTACTCTCATCAAATGACCGAAGTCCATGTTGAGCCACTGCCTCAACGACGAAGCACTGCCCCTTAGGATGAGGCTCTGCGAGACTCTCAAACTCATCCGAAGCCCATGATGCCAATGTTGTTTGTTTCAATAGATTTGGAGATCTCTTAGAAGTGATTGATGTAACACTTTTAATAAAGTTTGTCAGTGTCAGCCTATTGTATAAAATGGCTGACCCCTTATCAATGTATTTAATTGTGTGTAGACAGTGATAGAAAGCCCCGATTCAGGAGATGAGACCACATGGTTTTGATCCAACGATTACCACGTTGGCCAAGTCAATATAAATAGGTTCTATTTGTAATTAAGGGGCTGGAATTTTGACAATCATACACTCGAAATGTACTCTTAAATTCTCAAGAAAATCATACAAACACTTGGTTGAATAGTTTTTTCAACTTCTTTACAAGTTTATTGAACACAAATTTCAATATACAATATAGTCACTTCTATGCACATTTCTATCTATCCTTCCATATATTCCTGTTTGTTAAAACAAAGATTATTTTGGTCTTCCGCCCGGTGATCGTTGTTAGCACGATCGCTTTTGTTTCGCACCGTTGGAGCTTGAACATTTTTGTCACTCACCGTAAAGTGCCTCCAGCGTCCATTCCCTCCTATCTACCGTCGTTATTCCGGTAGGAACACTTTGGAATCGTATTTGACTTGACAAGAGTGGACTCAGCATCTCTTGAGTTCATTTTTTGGGGTCAACACCTTCAATTCATAAAATTATGAATTATGAATTTAGGGAATTAATTTACATACAAAAATTATTATGGTCCAAGTAGATAGTACACCAACCATAAAAGGGTCCCATCACGTGCCTACATGCCTTTGAATGAACATTTGTGTCATGGTTGTCGAGGCACTGGAACAGAAGATGCCTATGCGGTCGAGGCTTATCCAAGTGAAGGAATTTGAACTTTTATGTTTGGCCAGAAACATGATTAAATGCCTCAGCCAAAGACATAGGTGGAGACCTCGGATAGCCTCGAACATGGATAGGAATCGTGGTATGAAATCTAATAAATCAATTTCAATGTTAGTATACTCAGTCCTTGCGTACAAACAATGAATTTCATTGCTAGTGTGACGACAATACAAACATTCATAAACTTTGAAAATGGGATTTAATCGTTACTTCTAACATAATGTTGGAGAATATCAACTTACCTAAATAACTAAAATGCCCTCATAAATGGCCTATAAATAGATTATTGTGCAATAAAAATGGAAATACGAATTTTGAAAAACCAAAAAGTCTCAGATTGAAAGAATGTCTGAGATTGACATATTTCTCTTGACAAAAATAATCCATGGTTGAAAGAAACATTGGAACTACTTTTTTTCTCCCACTAATACAAACATTGGATTTAAAAAACACAAAAATTCCTAAAAAGAGGGTCAATTTTGCTAAATTTGAGAAAAAAAAGTTGCACCATTGGCATTATAAAATAATATTTTTTAGGTCAACAATTGCAACCCTAATTCCTTATGTAACGCTTGGTTGTTCCGTGGTAATTTTCCTTTGATATTTATAGGATTGGGTTACATTGTACCTTGTCACTTCTTAAGAGCATTTTCAGGTAGAGTTCTTCTTTTCTAAATATATCCGACTTCTGTTCTAAGAATAACAAATTCGATGGCCTTTTTGCCGAATGAGCATAAATGTGGCTTAGGGCATTCAAGAATCGAGGAGATCGGCCAATGTGCTAAGCTTGTAAGTGATGTTGGTGCTATGCGAACATCATAAAGGATGGCTCAATACTGCTGAAGGCGAGGCTCAATACTCATTTCCACTATAAGGAATGAGGATCACACGTGACTGTCACATGCTAGCACCACTACTAAAAAATAAGGTTTTAGGCACGGATATATCCGTGCCTGAAGCCACGATATCCGTTGCTAATATTCTTCACCAACGAAACGAAAATCCGTTGCTAATTTAGGGGTGCCTGATAGTGTATTACTTATACCAACTGACTTTCCGTTGGTAAAAGTATTTTATTTACCAACGGAATTTCCGTTGGTAAAAGTCTTTTATTTACCAACGGAATTTTTGTTGGTAAAACCTTGTCATTTTCAATAGAAATGTCGTTGGTAAAAGTCTTTTATTGCCAACGTAATTTTCGTTGCTAAAAATCTTATAATTGGCAACGAAATATCCGTTGGTAAAAAGTCTTCATTATTACCAACGGAATATCCGTTGGTAAAAACATAGTTATAATTAATGGTAAATTAGGTATTACCTACGGAATATCTGTCGGTAAAAATATTAGGGGCCGTTCTCTTTGTGTTTCAGTTTTGTGTTTTGAGTTTTGAATTCGTTTTGTGTTTTGAGTCTGTTTTGAAATTTTTGAAAATGCAGTCTTTTTGCCATTCTGAAAAACTGTTTCCGAAAACATAAAAATGGAAAACGCATTTACTTTGAAATTTTGAGAATTTTTTTAATAATATTTTAT
>CAIGRF010270988.1:24324-40228 GCA_903798235.1 Fraxinus ornus
CTTAGATGGATCGTTGACAGCATCAATCCATGAATCGGGATCGAACTCAGGTTGATCATCCCTAACGGTACCGTACTTGAACTTGATTGAAGCCTTTTAAGTATCCTGTGAAAAAAAATAAAAACAAAAAAATTCTTACAAACTATATGAACAAACTATGAAGTACATAAACTCTAATTGTACTTATATGAACTTGCTTAGATTTTTTGTCAACAAAATCACCAATTCCATGATTCTTCATGTGAACATGACTGAAAAACTCTAATTGGGACATTGGACGATCCAAATCCTTCTACTAAAATACGCAACTCATTAATCACAATCAGATAAAAATATACATGAACTTTAAAGTACAAAATAGAAATAATATGAAAAAAATATCAATCTCTTCTTAGTAATCTCAATGGAGACTGAACCAGCAGTATGCTTCTTCATTTCACCATCATGTCCTTGTGCGAGACGATTTTCCTTGGTAATCTTAGCATTTTTTTCATTCTCGATATTCCAATAATTTAAAAGACTATCCCAATGCTCTGCCCCTTATCCAACGCGGGCCATGTCCTCTCCAGTCAACTAGTTTATCAGACCGACTTGTACGCTTTGCTCCTATCATCCAAAACCCGAGAAAACAAAATGTACTTACTAATAGCTTATTTAGGTTATATGTATAGTATTGAGAGTCTTACATATTCTTTTAGCCAATGGGTAAAGTAGTTGTCACATAATTGATCAAGTTGTGCATCAGATAGTTGAGGATACTCTATTCTCATATGTTCATCAAACATCCTATAAATAAGATCACGATGCAAAAGTTAAGGTAACTAAATTGTTATTCGAGAAAATATATAATGATTATTAGTATAGCCTACCTCACAAAAGGGATAATTTCTTCACAGTTTAGTAACACATATAATGATGTTGCTTGTAGCTCTTCATCTTCCATAAACTTTATAGTTGGAGCCTTATTACCAAGGAATCGACCAAACTTTGTAAAAATTTATAGTCTTCCGTACTGAATAACAGTTCATCTATCATCATTCCTCGGTGGATGATTCAATCGTGTTTCAACATTTGAGTTGAAGTATAATCTACAAAAGTTAGATGTTTCAACTACAAGGTATGCTTCCACTATAGATGCCTCAACATGATTTTGATTTTTTATCTTCTTTTTTAGGTGAAATAGGTACCTGAAATGTATGGGTATTCTGTTAATATACATATTAATATATGAAATGGATAATGTTAATATTTGAAGTGTTACCTCTCAAAAAGATACATCCATCTATATTGCACAGGACCTCCTACCTTAGCTTCATATGCTAAGTGAACTGGCAAATGTTCCATTGAGTCAAAAAATGCTGGTGGAGAAATCTTTTCCAGTTTGCATAGTGTTACAGCAGTGTTGTCTTCAAGTTGTTCCATGTCTTTGAATCTTAAAATAGTAGAGCATACATCTCTAAAAAAATGACTCAGTTCAGTTAATGCTTCCTAAATTGGTTTCGGCAATAGATCTTTAAATGCTATAAGAATCAATCTTTGCATAAAGATGTGACAATCATGGCTCTTCATCTCGTAAAACTCACCATCTCCCTTAACACAACAACGTGCAATGTTGAAGAATAACCATCTGGCATTCTTACTCCTTTGACCCAATCACATACATTCCTTTTCTGCTCCTTCGTCAAAGTATAAGAAGCCTTTGGCTTATAAGTTTTGTTACTTCCATCTCTAAATAAGTGAAGCTCCGGCCGATTGTAATGAATCTCCAAATCCATCCTTGCTTCTACGTTATCCTTTGTTTTCCCTTTTATATCCATAACCGTGTTGAACACATTATCAAATACATTTTTTTCAATGTGCATCACATCTAAGTTGTGGCGTATTAGATTTGTATGCCAATAAGGTAATTCCCAAAATATGCTTTTCTTTACCCAATTATGGTTACATCCGAAACCTTCAATTTCTTGTCTTTTAGATGCTTTGTCATAAGGAATGTCGGGAAGGTTATCGAGCATACGTCGAATAAGATCACCTGATAATCGAGGTGGTGCCACATCCTTCTCAATTGTACATTTCTTGAACTTGTCTCGTTGTTTTCTGAACGGATGATCTTGTGGTAAGAAGCGACGATGGCCATCAAAAAAACAACTCTTTCATCCATGTTTAAGTTTAAAAGATTTAGTTAGATGCATGCAATAAGGACAAGCCATTGGACCATGAGTACTCCAGCCAGATAGCATGCCATATCTAGGAAAATCACTTATAGTCCACAATAGAGATGCTTTCATTTGAAAATTTTGCTTCGTATATATGTCGTAAGATTCAACTCCTTCCCAAAAAATTTTCAAATCATCGATCAGAGGGCGTAAATAAATATCTAAATTTTTGCTTGGACTTTTTGGACCTGGGATAATGATGCTTAGAATCATGTTATCTTTTTCCATACACATCCAAGGTGGGAGATTATACACAATGATAATTACTAGCCAACACGAGAATGGGTTACAATTTCTACCGAAAGGACAAAAGCCATCAGTGCATAAACATATACGCACATTATGATGATCAAGGGCGAATTCTGGATAAATTGTGTCAAAGTGCTTCCATGCTTCACCATGTACTGGATGTGACATCTCTCCACTCGTATATTTATTTTTCGAATGCCATATCATCTGCTCTGCAGTATGCCTCGACATATACAACCTTTGTAGCCTAGGTATTAGAGGTAAATATCGTAATACCTTGTATGGTACTTTACGTCCTGATCTAGAAGGTTTCTCTTTATATCGTTCCTTACCACAAATCGAACACTCTTTCAAATTCACAGTTTTTTTATAGTACAACATGCAACCATTATCACATGCGTGTATCATCATATAACTAAGACCAAGTCTGCTTAACATTTTCTTTGTTTTGTAAAATGTATCCTCTAACTGTGCACCTTCTGGCAACATGTCTATAATTATGGACAATATGCGATCATAACATGTTGTAGAGATATTAAATTCAGACTTACAATTCAAAAGATGCGACATCGCTAAAAGTTTGGTGTGCTTTGTATAACCAGGCCATATAGGTTCATCAGCTTCTCGAAGTAGTCTAAAGAAATTTACTGCTCTTGGATTCGGCTCATGTTCTTCAGGAAAAGAATGTTGTTGATTCAAAAAGGTATTGTAGATGCTAGGGCCCATAGCATCCATCAACATTGCTTAATTTCTACATTCAGCTTGTTCTTGTGCATTTGAGAATTCACCCGAATTAAATTGACTACTGTATTGTTCACCATGTGCATGCCATTGAGTATAATCATGGGTAAACCCTTTGATGTATAAGTGAAGTTTTACATCATCTCACATATGGAATTCTTTATTGCCACATTTACGACTAGGGCATCTAATCTTATCAAATACTCCTGACCGTAAATATGCAAATTGAATAAACTCTTAAACTCCCATAATAAATTCATTTGTAAGAAAGCCCTTATCCACTCGTCGCCACATCCAACTACGATCAAATGACATATTGCTAATAACTAAAAATAAGTAATTAGACATGATATTGAAGTATTCAAATTAAAGTAAAAGAATAAGCTTTGCCAAACTTGGTTTGAGTAGTGAAACATCAGCATAATATTGTCAATCTAAAAGATATGAGCATATGAACTTGCTATTATATAATGTATATCTAAAATAACACTCCTTCCAAGAAATGGAAATGACATACTCATGGAATAGGCTGAAGTTGAGACAAATGAATTATGAAATTGAGATGAGAACCAAACAAGTACATAACAAGTCTCACAATAAGTTTAGGAATCAAAGCCACTTAACAAAACTGATTTTTCTCTAAAATATTCTTTTTCCCACATTTTCTTTTACAAGGAACACCATCTAACTTTAATTTTACAATGAACGTTCCTTAGTATTTGTAGGTAAAGCCGTTTTAATAGCACCATATTTGATTAACAGGATGCCTACTATTTTTTGTGCACGTGTCATGAGTGACATATATTTCTTTATTTAGTTAAGTTTGTTGGTTCCGTAATAGTCCATAATAAAATAAATTAATGAATTAAAAGTTTAACTTGCAAACAAACATAAAATAATCAATAAAGTAGTACATGGTAAGTTCTCAAATTAATAAGCAAAATTGTAATATGCTAATGGAACTGGAAACAACCCAGAAGTCTTTTATCCGTTTAGTAATAAGTTCTCTAAGGGATTCTTCTACATATTTGATTCTCCTATCATCCTACACATCATTCATCATATCTTTATATCTATCCTTCGCAGTAACCTTCCATGTGTCATAGACATTGATAGTATTCACAGTCGACCATACATATTTATCCTTATATATAAATAAAAAATCAATTTATAGATCTAATAAATATAAGAAATTTACAGATATAATAACACCTATGACAGCTATCACAACAATTTATAGATTATCTACTCCTATGATAGCTATCACAACACCAAATTAGACTCCATTGGTTCACAATGCAACAATTTCTCAACTCCTAATCAGGAACAAGTAGAGGTATTATAAGGGATACTCGAAAATTACATCACAGTTGAGCAATAAGGTGATATTATGGGAATATTATAGAAATTGATCTCACCCATGAATTATGGATGTGTAAGATCAAAATTGAATGCACCAATTTATCCTCATGTACCGAGCTACTACATGTGATAAATAATAAAAAAAATAAAAAATAAAACATCCAATTTATTGAGTGGGTGAGACAATTGTATAAGACTAAGATTATTTTACAAATAAGCTAATGTCTCTGGCTAATTATATAAAAACAGCAAATTGGCCCAAAAGATTCATACTTCACTATAAAAAATTTCAAGACATAACAGTGATTGAAAAAATCATGGGTTTTACAATAACGGTAGAAGTTTCTCAACAAATAGGATTGTAGTAAATGTCAATAAAGTTTCTCAATAAAGTGCTCAACTTTTCTGAAAAAAGCAACTTAAGAGTCATTTTGTCCAACTATTAGAAAGAACAGAGTATAGCTATTTCACAACTAAGGCTAATATTGTGCAAGATTTTGTACTATGAAAACAATCAGGGCATTGTAAATATGTAAGTAGAATTTGTTTCTGCAACCCAGAGTACGCGAAAAATCTCAGGGCCTACCACACTCCCCAAGTACATATTCTAAACATTACCTGGGACCCAAAACAGAAACCATAAGCTTTCTTTAACTCCACCATGTGTGAACAGAGAAATCAAGAACCCATAAAAAGGCAGTGACTAACTATGAACTGTTAAACCATGTGTGAACAGTTAAAAGGCAATGACTAACTACGAACTTTTGAACCATAAAAACTCCAAATTACAACAGAGAAATCAAGAACCCCAACTTATAAAACAAAATCAAACATAAAAACAGACGAAGAGGGGGTAATATTACCTATGTAGAAGAAGACGGGATCTACTGGTGATGTTGAGAGAAAACCAATCCGATTCTGAAGATGACCGAGAGTCTGAAAGGTTTTGAAAGATGATTTGTGAGAGGGAAGGGTTTTGATGGAGGTTTCCTAATTAAATTAGAGAACGTGTTTTGGTGGGAGGCTAATGAAAATTAGGAAGGAAGTGAAAATGTAATGTAAATTAATAACTTTTTCTATTTTGTTTATTTTTTTAATTTATAAAATTTTAAAAAAAAAATTATTTACAATATTTTACAATGTTTCTGATTAGCAACGGATACCAACGGACGTCACCTACGGACATATCCATAGGTGAAATATTAAAATGTTAAACCACTTCATTATGTACGGAATATTCGTAGGTAAAGAGATATTACCATTACCAACGGAATGTCCGTTGAAGATTATCGGTACGTAAACGACTACATAAGACACGGAATATCCGTTGGTAAAGAGATATCACCGTTACCAACGGAAATTCTGTTGCTGAATATCGTAGTTAAAAATGACTTACTTTTATCAACGGATAATCCGTTTCTGATTACCAACGGATGTAGTCCGTTGGTGATTATCGGCACATCACCTACGAAAATATCCGTTGGTGATCCGTAGGTGAAACATCCAAATGTTAAACGACTACATAAGGCACAAAATGTTCGTTGGTAAAGAGATAGCACATTTACCAATGGAAATTCCGTTGCTGAATACGTAGTCAAAAGTGGATTACCTTTACCAATGGATAATCCATTTCTAATTACCAATGGATCTGATCCGTTGCTAATTTTTCGTTGGTGAAAAGCTAATTTTTAGTAGTGCACGTTGGAGGCATACGTAGCCTAAATGTGCTTACATGAAGCCTTCACAGATTTCAAGTGTAACAAAGAGGATAATGATAAGAATAGACTTAATGTCATTATAATAAGAGTTGTGCTACACGTACAGCCCCCTTTACATAATATTTGATAGCATGGTGACGTGGCGATAATTTGAAAATGTCAATATCTCATATACCAAATAAAAAAAAAAAAAACAGAAAACAAAAGGAAAAGAAAAGGCAGCGTTCATGGAACCCTCTATTCATTTTCAACCAGTTTGAAACTCAGCTGAGGAACGAAAATGTGCGATTGTGAGAACCCATTTCATGATGATGACAACGTCAACTCCGTCGTCGTCGACCCGATGGTGGACAAAGCATTTCTACCCCTGTCCATTTCGGTTGACCCTATTCGCGACGGAGGTGCAGAATATAATGAAGCAGGGTGCTCCGACAATGGCAACATCGATGTCAGGGGTAGCGTAGGTAACGGCTTCTTAACCTTCATTTCATTTGAGGAAAGAAGCTGTGGTGACTTAATTTTTTTTTCTTTAACCCGTAAAAATCATTTGCCGAAGGTTACTGTGATATTGTTCTTTCTGACGTGTGAGCTTTTAAGCTGGTAACTTGAGATTAACAATGCAAAAAAATGACAAAAGCTGGTAACTTGAGATTAACAATGTAGAAAAATGATTTTACTAAGGTATAGTGGCAGCGGGACCCAACCCCATTGTGGTGAAAATTAACTACACGTAAAAAATATACATTGGTAAATTCATACGATCAAATTTCAATGATTTTGTGCCAACTATTCTAATTGGTTTTTGTCAATTTCCTTTGTAAATGTAGGATATTTGGAAGTTCTTTCATCTGAACACGACAATCCGAATGATAAGACCTCATGGGAAGGAACAGATATTATTGTGCCCAGTGTTGGAATGAAGTTTAAGGATGAGAGAGAGGTGTTTGAGTTTTACAAAAACTACGCTTACCAAATTGGTTTTCCTGTGAGGAAAAGAAATTCGAAGAAGGATGATGACGGGGTTGTACGTTATGTAACTTTTACGTGCAGTCGGGAAGGCCGTCGAACTAGTGGAACAAATGCAGTTTTGAAGCCTCAACCAACCATCCAAACTGGGTGCAAAGCGAGATTGACGGCGTGTTCTGAACTTAATGGAATATGGCGTATTAACACTATTCATTTGGAGCACAATCACAAAACAAGCCCATCGAAATCACGGCTATATCGATGTAATCGCCAAATTAGCGCACGAGTTAAAAGACAACTTGAAATAAATGACATCGCTGGTATACCATTGCACAAGAGTTTTAACTCAGCCGTAGTTGAAGCCAGTGGTTATGAGAATATTTCATGTGTTGAGAAGGATTGTAGAAATTTCATTGACAGGGTACGTCGTTTAAGACTTGGTGAAGGAGACGCTGTTGCAATGCAATCTTATTTTTCAAGGATGCAAGCAAGTAGTCCTGGCTTCTATTTTAGTATAGACTTGGATGAGGATGCCTGTATGAGGAACATTTTCTCGACAGATAACAGGTGTAGACAAGCATGTAAGGAATTCGGTGATGTAGTAACGTTTGACACCACGTACTTGACTAACAAGTACGAAATGCCTTTCGCTCTTTTTGTTGGAGTAAACCATCATGGACAATCAACTCTACTTGGATGTGGTTTGGTCTCATCTGAGGATACACCAACTTTTGTATGGCTATTCAGAACATGGCTTGAGTGTATGTATGATCAAGCTCCAAACAGAATTATTACAGATCAAGATCGAGCAATGCAAAATGCAATTGAAATCGTGTTTCCAAACACAAAACATAGATGGTGCTTGTGGCATATCCTGAAAAAGTTACCAGAAAAATTCGGTGGCCACAAACATAAAAGTGAAGTACTTTATGTTGTGCATGGGTTAGGGTACGATGTACAAAGTTGTGAGGAATTTGAGCAAGGTTGGAAGAAGATGTTGGAAGATTATGAATTGGTAGAAAATTCTTGGTTGAATAGACTGTACAATGAGAAAACTCGATAGGTGCCATTCTATTTGAAAACTTCATTTTGGGCGGGTATGTCAACCACTCAACGAAGTGAGAGTATTAATGCATTTTTTGATGGCTATTTTCATTCAAAAACATCTCTAAAACAATTTGTAGAGCAGTATGAGCGTGCATTGAGAAGTAAAGTTGAGAAGGAAGTTCATGCTGATTTTAAATCATTTTCACAGATGGTCCCATGTGCGATAATGTACGAAATGGAGAAGCAATTCCAATCAGTGTACACAATCGTAAAGTTCAAGGAGTTCCAAGAACAGTTCACCAGAAAGGTATATTGTGAAGTCTTATCTGCTCATGATTCATACTTGCATACTATGTACAAAGTACGGGAGGACATCATTTTGAATGAATGTATGAAGATAAAATTGTTTGAGGTGTGATTCCGTAGGGATGAATGTGAATTTGAGTGCAATTGTCATTTATTTGAGTTTAGAGGAATTATTTACAAGCACGCCATCGCAGTTTTGATCCGAAACCAAGTGAAATTAGTACCCGAGAAATACATATTGAAGAGATGGAGGAGAGATGTGAACCGACCATACACGAGGGTTCCGATCAATTATGATGGTTGGATCAGTACTCCGGACCAAGTTAGATATAAACAAATGTGCAATGCAATTACCAAGTTAGCCAATTTGGTAGCACATGACGAATCGCGATCAAAGGAAATTATTGAGTGGCTTGAATTTCAAACCATAGAGTCATCCATGTTGAAGTCCCGGATTCAAGTCTCCCAAAGCGTTGATGAAGCAGGAAAGTGTGCTAGCAGAATCATTTTCGACCCGAAACACTCGAAAAGCAAAGGAGCTCCAAAAAAACTTCGTCGAAAAGGACAATTTGAAACTAGTTCAAAGAAATCAAAAAATTGTCAAAAGGTTTGATATTTTCTTTATTTTCGTGTGTTCATGACCGTCATTGTGTAATCATAAATCATTAATTTTTTTTCATGTCGTATAGGGGCCAACAAAGTCAAGTACATCGAAAAGGCATAAAGAAAATGATTCGACTTCACTCAATGATCAGGTAAATGAGCTTTACATTGAACCACAACAAGTTACTTGAGTTTAGTTTTTTGATGTTTGTAACTGACATTACCAATTTAATTTTTTGTAGGATGTTCAATTGAAAAATATACCCCATCACAGCCATCAACAAGTCAGCACACAGGAGAGTGTGTCGGGTTATGATTTTGGGATCTAAAATAGCTTCAAATGGATACATTTTTTGGATGATTATTTTGTTAAGCTATTCTGTTGGCAATACTTTTTGTGGATTCGTTGGATGTCGGGATCTATTTTGATAAGAAATTGTATGTTCAGCTATTGTATTGGCAGTAATGTGTATTTTTATAAGAATTTGTACCAGTAAATGTTTGTCATGGGATGTCTAGGCTTTTTAGCTACGTTATTCGAATTAGTAAATAGTTGGAGTTCTATTTCCCTTTAAACTTCATTCATAGAGTAATATGCTTGATCTTTACTGAACAAATGCAGGCTTCACTTTACAATTTTTACAAGGGGTGGAAAACAAGTTCAATTGAGTGGACAATATTGCGTGTGCATGGCAGATGTATTATGTTGTTTCTTCTACTTCGTGTGAGCATGGCAGAGAAGTGGGTTTGGAAAGGCGAGACATTATACTATTGGAGATGACCAAGAGTCTAGCTAGTACCAGTGATCAGTTGACTTCATATGGTGAATATACAACAAAATTAAATGTTCCCTAAAACCTTTAGTGACCTTTTGTATGTTCCATTTTTTAGTCTAAAGCATATGTCATATTTCAATTCCTTATCAAGCTAAAATGGAATCAACGCACATACAAAGAGAAACCTTTAGCACCGTTCCATTACATCGAAATTCAAGACTACATCTAATTTAACACAGTCACATTACATCGACATTCAATACACTGTCTAATTAACACCTTTCTTTCATTTCTCCTTGTCATCCAGATCTCGATTTTCCGTTGCGAGGAGTTATGCTGAGGAAAATCTCCAAATATTCATTTTTTTATGTCTGCAACTATGGCAAATTTCTTTATTCCCTTGTGCAATCGAACAAACCTAGTGCACATTGCAATTGAACAAGGTCAATGTCAAAATAAAAAGTCCATAAATCACAGTGCAAGTGCAATTGAACAACACCAATTCATAATTACAATGACCTTTTTTAACTTAAAGACTGCATTGTCCAATTTCTACAGAACCTACACAAGTCCAATTTCTCAAATTTTAGTTTTCATTCCAGTTTATCTTTGTATTCAACATTTGCACTAATTTCCTAAACTTCAGATTCTCAATGAATAATCACTATAAAACTCAAGAAAAATAAAGAATCTGAAGCAGTCAAAACGGTAACGTAAATAAAGGAACCAAAATTTAAACTCCAGAAGGTAGCGAAGAAACCGTCGAAATTAATCGAAGCCGCGAGTGGGGAGGGTCGTAAATACATAAATCCCTTCTATATGGACCCATGGTTCTTCTAGATTTATTTCATCTTCATATGCAAACTCATATATTGAAGAAAATAGTATAAATATTAAATTAAAAAATAAATGATTTACCAGATTTTGGAGTTTTTACTGGAATTATGTTTCACCGGCGAGGGCTCGAGAGAATCACGGGGACCCACCATCAATGTTTTGCCGGGGGCTGTAGTATAAGAGAGAGAGAGAGAGAGAGAGAGAGAGAGAGAATGGGTTTGAGTGGATAAGAATAATGGGAGAGAGATAATGGGTTTGACCATCTGCCCATTTTTTTGAATTTAATTTATCGCCACGTGTCAATACTGTAATCAATTCGATAATGGCTGATGTACATGTAGAATTTTCCTTATAATAAAAGCTACCAATTTATCAATGCCTATTCATATATCAAATCACTAAAAACGATTTACATTATGAATCAATTTAAATTTATCATCGTGTCAAGTTATGGGATACTCTTCATTAAGATTTGAATGCACGATGAGTGAGTTATAACTTTTATCGTTAAGATGAGAGTCGAATAATCTCAATGGTAATGAAAAACACCTTTAATCACAAATTAGTGGTACAAATTCATTATGGGCACCATATAAAATATCAACGCTTTAGAAATAAAATAAGTTTTAGTACCAAGAAAAGTGACGGTCAAGTATAAATTAAGGTTAAAAAAAAATAATCAAATAAGCCTATGTTGGGATTTATATCGATGTTTAATTGTTTATAGATAATTTATAAATACTCAAATCACTTTTATGAACATACATACTTAGGATTTATAAGTAATATACACTCATCCACCATTATTTTTATTTATTTACAATATAATTTATAAACCATTTCCAAACATACTCTAAATGATTAATTTTGACCCATTCTTGTAGTGAAATACTCAAGCATAGTAAAGAATTCAAAGATATCAGTTTTTATTTTTTTTAAAAATATTATGTTCTTGTTTGAACTCTTTTTTCAATCAAAATATATTTTTGAGCAGTGATTGGACCAGTTTCAATTATACATTTTTCAATAAAATAACAAACTCAAATTTCTTTCTTATTTTTTAACCACAGATTATCCATCATATCACTTTTACAAATTTTTTTTTTCAAAAATGGGTTCTTATAAAAAAAACTTTTTGGGTGCAAATTTCAATGGTATATATAATTTAAATGAAATAAATATTTCTAGACAAAATACAAGTAAATAAATTTGAGAAAATGTGAGAAGATTGATCTCGAAAGGCAGCTATGTGATATTCAAGGTAATAAACACTTGAATTCCTTTACTGTTAATTAATTAAAATTAATGAATCATATAAGCATGCGCTTTCATTGTGCTGAAACAATGATTGGTATTTGTTGACCCAAAAAAATGAACCCAACAGATATCGGGCTCACTCTTGCCACGTCAAGTACGGATCGACACGTTTATACCGGAATGGAATCGGTAGTTTGACTGGAATGGACGCGGGAGACATTTTCTGGCAAGAGACAAAAATGTTCGGATCTCGACGGTTTGATTATACTGATATTCGTACTATCAATGAACACCCGATCGATTTTCTATATTAAATCTCCCTTCTGTGATGGAATAAGTAGAAGGATAGATATAACGTTGAATCATAGCACAATTTGTATTGGAATCTTGATGTGTTTGCTGTTACAGGTCTCGAATAATATGTGAAGAACTAAGTATATATAATCTTATAAAGAGTTTCACAAGATGAATATATTTCATATTCTTTTCCTTTCACTGATCCAGATGCCAACCCTTTTTTTCATACAAAGAGAAGCTATTTATACTAATTTAGTCGATGTGGTGATCGTTGGATCTAATCTACGTGGCTACATCTCCTAGGCCCAGGCTTTACATCACTGTCAATTCGTTACAATTAATATTTGATAAAGGGTCAGCCGTCCTATACTATATAGCCAGACATACAAACAGAGTTTTATTACATGTCTCATCAATCACTTCTATAGGGTCTCCATAACCATAATGACAGGCATCATCAGATTTTGCTGGATCAGGGTCAGTCTTTGTTGAAAAGATTCTGGTAGTAGAGGGCCTCGGATATCTTTTTTGAGCCTCTGCGCAGGGCTTTGGGAGCTTCAGTGTCTCGTACATAAGGAGCCTCTATATTTACATGGATGCGCTTCAAGTAGGCCTCCAATGTTAGGAAGGGATGTCGGTCAAACAAAGCTTCGGCTCTTTGAAGGAGCCTCAGATAGCCATAATTTGAGTTGAGTTTTGACCTTGTAACCTTCTCTGAAGACCTCCCAGCTGGTTCTCCGTTGACTTAACTATTGGGTGTGTGTAACTGCTCACGTGGACATATTGCTTACGTGGAATGCTGATTTGGAACCTCTAAGTTTTTTTGGGGTAATAATAGTTCCTCAAGTCTATGCATGATTATTCGTGCGATGCATGGACTTTCGGGTGTCAAGTGATCTTTTGAGGAGAAGGGGTTCTAACCTTCCGAGGTGACCCACTTGTTAAAAACCCATGTGTGCTTCTGATGCCTGCAAGTCTGATACATTTGTTTATGATGTTCCGTTCTCAATGTTTGGGGTAAGTAACGTAGCTGTAGTTCATAACCAAAGTAGGAGGCGTCTGTCGCTGATAAAACAGCCTCGAACTTGATATTTACGAGGAGTTTATTATTATTTTAAACCATCTTTGTAAAACACGAGGAGTCCTTAAAGATGGTGCTTCAATGATTTGATGTTATTGGCTATTTCCAAGGTAGGGCATTCATGATGGTGCAATTCTCAATGTACGCCACTGTCGCCACATTTAATGCGTAATCATGGCTGTCTCCTCTGCTTCCCATTTATTTTCCAGACGCGATGGGATGCGTGCATCTATCTCCTTAATTTGAACCTTTGAATTCAAAACGTCTGGGTGATGGGTGGTTCTGATCTTAGCTTTTAGACGTATGGCTAGATGGTATAGATCTTAATCCAATGGCTATATTTGAATTTTTACGCTTATGAAAGGAAATCGCCTTTAAGAAGAATTCTTTTCTTTCCACCTTCACGCGAATATCGCCTGCAAGCTTCATCTTCTCCAGTCTCTTCAAGTTTTCAAGCTTCCTTCGCATTCTCAAGTTTTCCCTGTCTTTTTCTTCAGGGCATATTTGTAAGTATTGTGAATTTGCAGTGTTTTCCACGAAGAGTTCTATTTACGTTTTGGGATCAATGGCATCTTCTTCTTCCTCTAATGATAGTATGAGTGTAGATCGGTTAACTAGTGGGATGGAGGATGAACTAGCTCGTACAGCCGAACCTGTTAGAATGGTTGAGGTTGGTAGAAGTGATGCCACTTCCAGAGAAGGTTCTGGCAGTGGAAATAAGGTGATAGCTTGGGGGCAGCCAAAGTTTCTTTGAATTCTAGTCCGACCAAGCTAGCCAAACTTGGGGATAAATATAGGATTTCCCATAGTATAGAACTTCTATCCCCTTCTCCAGATGAGTGACCCCTGCCGTCCGAGGTAGGGATGTGTTGCCATCAGTGAATATTTACTCAAGGCAGGATTTCATCTTCCCATTCATCCTTTCTTCCGAGCCGTCCTCAGGTTGTACGGATTAGCTCCCACCCAACTTTCTCCAAATGCCTGGGCCCAATTAGTTGTGTCCTATATCCTGTGGAAACGAACTTCCCTAGGCGAGGACATGCCCCTTCAATTTTTCCAAATAGTTTTCCAACCTCGGTCACTGGGGAAAGGAGATTCTAGGGGTTGGTATTCTATGTGTTCTGGGAGGCGCATGCCCCATTGGTGACGGGTCTCTCCACATCTATCAAAGGGTGGAAAGAGATCTGGTTCTGGGTTCGGGGGAAGTGGCAGGAGTGTGAGGGTGAAACTGTCCCCTTTGTAAAAGTCCCAACCTCCTACTTCGAACCCAGTAAATGCCATTTCACAACGTCTTCTTGTAATTATTGGATGATTCTTCTTGCTAACACAATACCTATCATTTCTCTAGAACTGTTGAGTGTTTCGAGCTTGATAGGAGTCACTGGGAGGTCCTATCGGATACCTATCCTCTGCCTCTTCAGTTCGACATTTCGACACTCTAGTCGTTTTCCAACGATTTTACGAAGATCTAAACCTTATGGCCTCCAGAGGTAAGAAATTCTCGTTAATGTCCCCAATATAACATATGCTTGCATGTCGTTTTATACACTTCTGACTTTGATGCCCGTTTTTTGCAGAAAAATTTTGACAAGAGAAAGCTTCCCACCCCTGATATGGCAACCATATTGGCTACCACTTCAACATCTGACAGAAGGGGGGTAAAAGGCACATCTGCTGGGGGGAGGCAGATAAAGGAGAAGATTGAGAGGGTCGGTAACAAATCAGCACTTCAAACTAAGAGTAGGCCCCCTCCAGCAGATAAAGGGAAAAAGGCTGTCGTCGAGGAGCCTAAGAAAAAGATTTGGGTATCCACCACCGAGATGGGTAGTTCCTCCGACATCCCCCCACCTCGTCCAGGGGTTCTTGTTGGGGAGAAATTATTGGCAGCCTCTATCGCTGCTGCTAGTGGGGGCAGAAACGCCCTTCTGCTGTAGAACCTCTGAGGCAGGAGCCTGCCAAGAAGAACAAAACCTTGGGTTGCCGTACTAGCTCAGAAAAGGGGCTCTGGGCTAGCAGTCTGCTGAGCTTGAATCTCAGGCCATCGCTATTTTGCCTCCCGAAGTTCAAACTGCCATGACGACTTTCCACATGTTTTGGACTGAAAAATGGAAAAACTTCATTGAAACCAGCGACGCTGTGGACGTTATCTCCACCATGGTCGCCCAGGCGATGAGATCATTCGGCATGACAATTAAGACGGAGGCAATCTTCAAGATGCTTCAGAGGAAAAATAGGGAGTTTGTGGGCAAAGCTTCCCAGGCTGAGGAAGTAGCTAGGAAGGCCCAGGTGTCACGCAGTAAGAATGCTTAGCTCCCCATTCGGCATGGCAAGCACGCTAACAGCTAGGCACGAGGCCTATCTTACCATTGGTGTACTAATGATATATGATCATATGTAGGTATTCTCCCTTAACATCCTACTCATAGCATGCATGTATGCCAGTTGTTC
>CAIGRF010271031.1:0-13634 GCA_903798235.1 Fraxinus ornus
CCAATTGCCCTCCTACAAAAGTATAATTTGATCCCGTAGTCGGCTAGTCCAAGTCGTCAAGCAATTCTACGCGGTTTGAACATATCTTTCCTCAAATTCATATTAAGGTATACTTACAATCTGTGTATGTATAGATGCCAACAAATTCTTTAATAAATACAATTCATTATATAGATTATATATTTTAATTTATCGGTGTATCTACAATCTATGGCTTTGAGCTTTTCAAATCAGGGTTTATCTTTGATATTTAAACCGATTTTTTGAATTATTCGATCCCAGGGTTTTGGATTTTATTGCGAGACCAATTTGATCGTTGATTGTATAGAAGATGTGGGCAGCTTCCTGTCTAGCGTCGTGCTGTGCGGCTTGCGCGTGCGACGCATGCCGCACGGTGGTGTCAGGGATCAGCCGACGGTCGGCTAGGATTGCGTACTGTGGTCTTTTTGCACTTTCCCTGATTGTCTCCTGGATTCTTAGAGAGGTTGCAGCACCCCTCATGGAGAAGATTCCTTGTAAGTTTTCTTTTCTTTCCATTGTTCCTTTAATTTACTTGAGAGAGAGAGAGAGATGTATTGTTTGTAGGATCTTGCCTAATAATGATGTCTTGACAGAATTGTAGTACTTTATGCCACTGTTCTGGAGTTTTATTATGATAACAGAAATTTAATTAAATTAATTTTTTTTTGGGTTTATTGGTTGTGGCCTTGAGAATAAAAATGATTCCCTGAGAGAAGAATGGTGTTTTTTAATCATAACTGGAATTTTGTCTTAATGTGGTAGGATATTAGTAGTAAAAAATCATTTGAAATTCATTTGGTGCTAATAAGATCTTTTACCTTGTTTGGGTAAGCTTTTCTTACGTGGTTGAGTTTTGATTATGGAAAATTTAGTAGTTCTGTTGTGAATTGAAAGACAACTGGCTGTTTACTAAATCAAAACCTTTCTTTAAGCTCTCAGTTTAAAAAGGTAAAGAAAAGGGAAAGATTCTGCATAATCAATTATTTTTAGATAATTTAGTTGCGATAGATGTATGTGAATCTGATAACTTTCTGTATGCAGGGATCAATCATTTTCACAAAACACCAGATAGAGAGTGGTTTGAAACAGATGCTGTGCTACGAGTTAGCTTGGGAAACTTTCTATTTTTCACGATCTTAGCTATTTTTATGATTGGTGTGAAGAACCAAAAGGATCCTCGGGATAATATGCACCACGGAGGGTGGATGATGAAAGTTATTTGTTGGTGCATTTTGGTAATACTGATGTTCTTTCTTCCTAATGAAATCGTCAGCTTCTACGGTAAGCTATAATATTCTGAGATTTACACAGTAAATTATGTCTTTCTTTTGTTTATTGTGTTCCATGTATCGTTTTTGTTCACAATTTGGAAAATCATAAAATATGGACCAACTCTTTTAAGTGTTATACATATTGAACATTAATATAGATTGAGACAACTGCTAAATGCTAATCAACCATGATTTCATGGGGCTGAGATGTCGATGACTTAGCAGCCTAACAAATATAATATTATTTTTATCTTTTATGGATTGAGCTTTATTCACAACTGAAATCATGGAAATTTTCCAGCAAATTGTTTTTATTTGTTTGAAATTGAAGAAAGAATTGTTTGTAAGAGGGATCTATATTTTAACTGTTGGTTTTATCTGCTTTTGCATAGTTATATTCTTTATTAGCTGTGTTTGGTTGGAGAAAAAGTGAGAGGGAAGGGGGGAAATAAAAGAACTTTTTTGCTTTAAGGATAAGATGAGAGAGCAGATGTAAAAGTACATTTCTATTCAAGATTTTGAAGGGTTGGATGTCAAAGTTGAAAAGACTGAGTCAACATCAATTTGAATTAGAGTACTCAGATAATGTGTAAACTGGTAAAAAAATAAATAATTTATTTCTTTTCACAGTATTTTTTTATGAATCTCTACTTCCCCTTACATTTCTAGTGTACCATTTAGTAACCAGTGGTATCACAACCAATGGTTAAAGAATATAAGCTTCTCTTTCAGAAATTGGTTAATCTTTCCCATTCCTTTCCTTGAGTTATACGCTCCAAGTTTTCGCTGAGCGCAGATTTTTATGGCTATGACGTAGCATGTTCGGGAAGTGATTATAATTCAATCACTTTTGGTTTAAAATACTTTTTATTCACACATTTCATAGGATGCACTTATTATTCACGCATTTCAGACTCACTACCTATAATTACTTAAAATTTAATTTAATCACTCACCAAACATGCACTTAAATACTTCTTAAAGAAAGAGAAGTTAAAAAAAACTTCAAATTAAGGTTATGTACTTTTTCTAATAGCAACTTATGAATGTTTTGTTCCAAGAAGTGGATGGAAAGGGAGCAAAAGTAGCAAAAGTGTTACTATAGGCTTTAGAGGACCTGAGGAAGTACATATTCCTTGTAATGCAAAGAATAAAAGAAAACCCTTATCCACACCCTTATCCACACCCTCACACTCGCACTCGCACTCACAGGCCAAAGAGAAAAACTGCCACCCGATTCAATCATAAAATTTGATTCTGTACGGGAGAATATAAACAGTGTGGATTACAGGGGACAAAACATTTTCTGATTTTACTCTCTCCAATCTCACTAAGCAAGCTTTTCCCAAAACTTCATTGTTTTTTCTCTCTTAAGGTAATGAGTGGAATGTATTTGTATGTAACTTTGACTATAGATAAATGTGGAATTTCAAGAATATTTTCTTCTTATTTTTCAGTAGCCTATCTGCGCACCACGTAAAAGCTTTTCATGCTATGAGGTTCATCCTATATTTATTTCTGCTTTCAATCATAATATGATTTTCATTTTTGGTTTGTAAATGCAGAGGCATCATCAAAGTTTGGTTCTGGACTTTTCCTTCTTGTTCAAGTTATGCTTTTGCTTGATTTTGTTCATGGGTAGAATGACAAATGGGTTGGTTATGATGAGCAGTTTTGGTGAGTTATTATTATTGTTTTATGCTGAGCTTGTTTTGTTCCCTGTAATCCACACTGTTTATATTCTCCCATGCAAGAGCTTGTTTTATTACTTCCGGGTTACACTTTGTAGATAAAAAGAGATATTTTCTGCATTAGAAATTAATCTCTCTCTGCAGGTACATGGCTTTGCTTGTTGTTTCACTTGTATGCTATGTGGCAACCTTTTCATTCTCGGGACTTCTCTTCTATCTGTTTGTATCATCTGGACAGGATTGTGGGCTTAATACGTTCTTCATAGTGATGACCTTGATATCAGTGGTTTTGTTTGCTATTGTCACGCTGCACCCATCAGTGAGTTTCTTATCGTCCACTATCTTTTAATAAATTAATAGATATCTTCTCTGTTTGTCTTTGTTAAACTTACCATGGTCTATTGTTTATAATGCTGTTCTTACCTAAAATGTATAATGACCTGGTGATGTATATGAATGACTATTGTAGCTTAAAGTTTTTGTCATACATACTTAAACGATGAATGCCTGATTCTTACGTAGTTTATTCTGTTTTCTTGTTTGTCGTACATACTCACACTACTTATTATATGAGTGGAGACAGAGTCTTATTTTTATCGTGTGCATGCTTGTATGTGCGCTATTGTCCTTACATGATGTGTTTCTGTAGGGCTGCACCAGATTCTCTGGTTCATGCAATATATGAACATTGTTACAAGTTGCAATGAGGTAAGAATCTTTGTGGTGGAAAATGAATTTAGTTGTTAATTTATTAGAACATTTTGTCCTCCTGTGGCCAAAGGACATCATTTACTTCATTACAGAAGGCAAACTCTCTTTTGATTTGAAGAAGTGTAGTTGGACATCGATAGTTTTCTGACTGCTGCCTTTTAACTATCACTGCGAGTACAATGGTGATAAAGGCGAAGCCAATAGTTAATTAATTTTGCCTCGACATTAGATTTGTTTCATCTATATATTTCTTAGGGATCATGAACTTTGCATCTTGTTCTCTATTTGGGTCTTGAGGAACTTGTATCCGAAGATGAAAATATTTTGAAATATGCTTCTCTTCACAGTTTTTTAGAACTTCTCAATTTTGCAATATATCTGAATAAATTACTTTCTATTTATTTTTGGTTGATAACTTTGGCTTGCATCTCATTGGTGTGCTATTAATCCATTAGTTTCATGTTTGGCTATAGTTTTGTTCTAGTTATCTTATTTATTGTGATCTTCATTGTATTGATCTGATCAAATTAATGATGCATGAAGCTTTTACAGACATTCATTATTCTGTTTTGTGTAATAAGTGGTATGCTTATAGTGTAATTCATAATTTATGTTGTCATGATGCAGGTTGGTGGAAGCATTCTGCCAGCTTCAGTTATATCTTTGTATTGCATGTACCTTTGCTATAGTGGGCTCGCCAGTGAACCTAGGGATTACGAATGCAATGGTCTTCACAAGCATTCGAAAGCAGTTTCCACAGGCACTCTTACAATTGGGCTCCTTACAACTGTGCTTTCTGTTGTCTACTCTGCTGTTCGTGCTGGATCTTCTACAACTCTACTTTCCCCTCCAAGTTCACCCCGAGCAGGTTTTGAATTTTTCACACGACATAAATTTGCTTGCTTTTGATTTAACTTCCATGGAGCAATGTGCTTGAATCATATCCCTGATAGATGCTTCTTGTTCTTAAATGAAGAAATTTCTTTCTTACTCGACATTAAAGAACTCGAGTTTTAACTTAGTTTGGTTTATGTTTTACAACAATAGCAATTTACTCCTCCTGTTTTTGTTTATGGTGTTGGGGCTGGGGCAAGGTTTCTTTTTACGGGTGTGCAAATGTGATGCTTCAGTTTCCAATTTCTTTTGTACATGATCATCATTTTTCACTACATTGTTTCTGACTTGAAAGGGGTTTTTTTTTTCTTTTTTCTTTTTTTTTTTTGGCTCAAGGAGCTGGGAAGCCTTTGCTACCGCTGGACAAGGCAGCAGCTGAGGAGGAGCGTGATGAGAAAGAAAAGTCGAAACCAGTTACATATTCATATTCCTTCTTCCACTTGATCTTCTCGTTAGCTAGTATGTATTCTGCAATGCTCCTTACTGGGTGGTCAACTTCAGTGGGAGAGAGCGGGAAGTTAGTGGATGTCGGTTGGCCATCTGTTTGGGTTCGAATAGTAACTGGGTGGGCAACTGCTGCTTTGTTTCTATGGTCTCTGGTTGCACCAATTATCTTCCCCGACAGGGAGTTCTAATCATACCAATTGATATATAAAATCAAATTTCTGGGTAGCATTTCGTGTGCGCCTGTTCTGAACTGGGATTCAACGTATTCTGATGTATAAATTGGTCGTACTTCTCTATTGCTCATGAGTGCAAATAAATTATATATAAATGCGTGCTTATTGTATCCAGTTTCTAAATAAATACAAGCTGGTTTGTATCAAGTTTAGTTTTTTATAAAAGCTTAAATTTTGCCCTTCTGCTGCTGTTGGCTGAAACAGAATAACGGGACTTAATTGAGCATTCGAAATATGAGATTGGAAGATTGACTCAGTACTGTCGAGTCAACTCAATAATTTCTAATCTTTATATTTGTTGTCCTGGGAACCTTCGTTCTGCCAAGAAATTGTGGTCTTGAGTCCTCATTTTCGCTCCAAAAAAATATATAGCGTTACTGTGAAACTTTGAACCTTTTTTTTAATAGGCATAGGAGTCGGCGAAAGTACCAGACTTGATCGAACTGAACTAGAATTTGTGTTGAGACATGTTTTAGCATGAAGACCTAATGATTTGCTCATTTTAGTATGAAGTTTCTGTTCTAATTGTGGGTTCTTACTGAAAATTGAGTTCCATAATTAGTGATGGTTCAATGGTTTTCGAGATGAAACCATATTGTGCTCGCCCCAATTTTCGACAGACCAATAAATTCATCAACGAAATTCATCCAATCTTTGAATGACGGGCATTATCTATTGCCATTTTGCATTCTACATCATCATATAGATTGTCACGTTCGATTATTTTCCATCACAGTTGATGGGTTATCAAAACTCAAAATAAACATTTCTTCATTCAAAACCTTGCCTTAAACAGGACATTAATTCACAAAGTACCAAAGAGCAATGTTCCTCCGTACAAATTACAACACAGCAGGGAGAGATCAATAAACTAATCTTTCAAGTTCTTACCTTCATCATTTTTTCTCAATTTTTTTTCTTTTCTTTTTGGTTTTGATAAACAGTCGAACAAAAGTTGATCATCCTCGAGAGGGATCAATGTGACCCGCAATTGAAGCAAAACAGCTTTTATGAACCCCCAAGTTAATCTGTGCGAAATAAAGAATATAAATTTATGGTTTTCCATTCACTCAATCCTCAAAATCTCCAGCATTCTCCAATAGGTAGTTCACTGCCAATTCTTCATTGCGGTCACAAGCTAAAAAGGCCTCGATAACAAGTGCTCTATCAAAACCCATAGCTTCCATCTGTATATATTAAAGAAACAATTAGAATAGGTCATGAAAAAGTTGAGGGAGAAGGGGCAAGAATAAAGGGCGAGGAGTTTTTGCATACTCGCTCGATGGCTTCCTGCTCTACTGGTGTGACGCTAACAGCATGGGGCAGGTCCTGCTCAGGCTCGTCTAACATATCCCTAAAATAAAAGGCGGAAAATAAGATCAAAACACATGATCTGGCCAGACGATGTCCAAAAGAAACACACATCTAGGAGATTCCACCACACAACTAGTTGCACACTTAATACTAGAAATTGGATACTCGAATGCGAATAGAATAGACATGCCAGTAAGTACAGTTAACTACCTCAAAACACCAAGTCAATATTCTAGTTGACAAAGTTTAAGAAATATTGAGGCGTTTTTCCTTCATGAGTCGAGGCATTTGGAGGCATAAGCATCATAGTAAACCAAAAAAGTGTAAAAAATTATTAAAATGCAAAATAAGCTCATAATGCATCATAAACGATCTTCAAAATTCATAATAGAACAAATTAAAGTCAGCAAACAAAAGAAAATCTATAACGAAACTATTATTGTAGTTGGTGGGAGCAAAGGACTATTTCCAAAGTGGCTCCATGAGAGAATTTTTTACCGTTAGTGGACATAGGATTATTCTCAAAATGGATCAATAACAATTATTATGTTTCATGAGCCACAAGTCTTAAGGTGGTGCTGTGAGACGTGTGCCTCACACCTGATTTTTTTTTTTGCACGCCACACTTTTGAGGCATGTTTCAACTGGGGTTTAAAATTATCATTCTAGAGCAAGCCGTTCGAAGCCAATGGCAAAGAAGGATATCCAGAAAGAATCAGAGACAAACATGGTTATAATTTGCAGAAATGATAGTAAAAAGCATGTTTCAAGAGATAACCAGCAATTCAGGTTTGTATTGTACCATATTAGATTTTATGCAAGTATATAAGCACTTACTCTTCAGAACCATCGACAGGTTCATTAATCAACTGAAGGAACTCTTGATGGTGGTCTTGTATTAGTCTCAAAAGTTGAGGATTTTGCTTTCCAAGCTCCTGAAGCATGGGCTGCAGAAGAAGAACCAGATTATAGCTTTAAAATAAATATTAATGAAATGTAACCACAGCAGAATGATGTTGAATGACCTGTAAAATTTGTGGATTTGCTTGAACCATTGATCGCAGCGCCTGGAACTGGAGTCAAATAAGAAAGTTGATTAGAATTCCATGATTACAAGGACCTCATATATATTCATTAAGATTATAGTTGAACACCCAAAAGAATATAAAAACAAGATCAAATTGAATTGAAACTAAAGAAAGAACCAATATCTAAGGCCATGATTTAGTTTATCAAAATAATATATATAAAACGCAATCAGAATCCCACCTGTTGGTTGTTCCTGAGGAAATCTAGGGATCCAAGACCAGTAGCACCATCACCAGAAGGGGCCTCCTGGAAAGTTTTAGGCACAGATAACATGAAACACGGAAAAAGATGAACTAAATGTTAGAGAAGCAACCGTAACATGATGACAAACCTGAGGAAACAAATTCAATGGAGATGAATTCGGCCCCACTGAAACAGGTGCAGCAGGGGCGGCACCTGTTGCAGCAACAGAATCCACCGCAGACTGAGGCACAGGCAATGCAACTTCTGCACTTTCAGGGATTCCCTGGTTAAAGAAAAAATATAAGATCCCGTGGGTAACTTTCAAGACACTGTAGAATAGGAAAGGGAATTGGAGCATACAGAATACAAATAATCCACTGCTCTCTCAGGATTGTTATATGCAGCTCGAAGTGCACGTTCAACTGTCTGTTTGTCCCAACTACCACCACCCATATCCATTATTTGTTGAATAGTATGCTCAAGATTATTATTGGCAACTAAGTTGGTAGAAGCCTCAGAATAAGTATCAGACGGGTCACTGCCACAATAAATAATGATTTTTATCAAATGCCTAGAGAAAACTTAACACAGCACTTTGATTTATAAGAACATGGACCAAATATCTGAATACAAATATTTTATAAACATACACAGCAATAGCAGCATCGGAAGCAGATGCAACACTCTTAGGGGCCCTATAAAACAGTATTTGCATAATTTAGTATGACAAAAAAACTTTAGCAACGGAAATACTATTATTAATCTTAGATAACAACTTACAAGGCTGGTGGTGGTGGAGCTTCAGGTGCAGATATAGGATTAGAAGTTGGCACAGAAGTAGGTGCAGGCTGCTCAAAAAGATTATGTATGAAATATCAACTCATTATATGAATAAAAAAATTAGAAGAATAGACCTCGAAGACAGGAAATGGTGCATTTCTAAAACAATACCTGGGACGATGTCGAACCAGCAGAACCCAAATTTTTGCCCTGCACATGTAACCAAGAAACAAAAGAAAGAAAATAGTTAAGACACTACAATAGAACTCCCAGGTTCCACATTCCAAAATTTCCATGAGAAAATAATATCAGGTAAAAAGAATGGCATCCATTCACGAGTATTTCGGTATCAAATATCAAAGTATAACGCGAAACTTTAAGCTATCAAAATGCAAAGTGCAATGCATTCTCAGATTCAAAGAGGACCAAGTTCTTACTTTGCTTAGCATGACCACTAGAAACCCATCTTCAGAGACTTTGTTTTCGGCCAATGTACTTTCATCCTTTAGTACTTTCCCATTATGGATCAACAATTGCTGACCACATGGATAATTGTCTTTGCCTTGCACATCCTCAATATTTTTCTTAACTGCCATAATCTAGTATAAAATTCCAAATCAATCAACACTTGGAAGTGAAAAAAACGAGTTTAAGAAATCCAGAAAGCCATATGCAATTTTACAAAATTATAGTGCATTTACAAATGCATAACCAAATCGTTATCCACAGAAATATGAAATTTAGCATAAATAGTTACATTTCCAAATCCAACGAATAAAAAAATTTAGATTCATATTATACAGCTATATCGTTCAGATTTCTTTAGATTCAATATAATTCATGAGCTTAAATCATTTTACATCAAAACAATGTTATACATGGCTAACTTAATTTGGCTTGCTTGCATGATAACCCATTATAAGATTGTGCTGCTTCCTTGATGGGAGGCAGAAGTTGTGGAAATTAAAAAGATAGGGTCCATAATCTAGCCAATAAATAAGGGTCCCTGATGCTTTATTTTCCATCAACAAAAAAGGCATAAGGCAAACGTCAGTCAAAACTCATTATCTCTGAGAAGTGAGAACTATCAGGCCTTTCAAACAGCAGGGAAACTTCGCCCAAGCCCTTTCTTAATTGCTCCTGGTTAGCCCAACATGGAAAGCCTATATAATGCCAGTGTTAACAGCCGGGTTCTTTAGAGCCCCACCCACTTATTTAATGTGGATTATCCACTAATGTTCCATTCATGCAATTCATCTAATTGATTTTTAACCTTTATTTTTGTGTTGACCGCTAAAACATTAGAGAAATATGAATGAAGCTTGAAATATACATGCAATTATTTCTTAACTAGTTATACATCTAAGACACTAATGCCAGTGTTAACAGCCGGGTCTTTAGAGCCCCACCCACTTATTTAATGTGGATTATCCACTAATGTTCCATTCAAGCCAGTTCATCTAATTGATTTTTAACCTTTGTTTTTGTGTTGACCGCTAAAACATTAGAGAAATGTGCATGAAGCTTGAAATATACATGCAATTATTTCTTAATTAGTTATACATCTAAGACACTAATCAATGACATATGCTACATGTTTTGCATCGTAAAGATAATCATGGCTAATAGATGCATAACGAATCATTAAATGATATTATTAGCATATTACAAATAGTTTGTGCTGTCATCTAATAATAGTGGTTAGTATATTACATTTAAGTATCCACAACATCTCAAGTGTAGACAGTCATATATCAATGATATCAAACCAGCATTACGAGGAAATTGCTGCCTTTATGACTTGATTAAAGATAATGGACTTAGTATTAAGGATGAGATTTTCCTAGGCCCTCAGGTTCGGAGAATTTACTAGTCTTATGAATAAAGCTGAGTAATTCATACATGACCTCTTCCTACGAGAACTAAATCAACATTGGTGGATTTAGACAAAGTTCACTTCATAGAACTAAAGCACGTGTTTTTTCAGTCTATCTTCAAATCCCCGATAAATGATACATTCAGTGTAGCAGCCATTACTAGTAATAACTTGTATGAACAAAATTTGAAAAGAAAGCATTCCCTTTAATTGGAGCAGATGGACATTGATTTCACATTTTGTTTGATCTAGAGGCAATATAATTTCTCAAATATGATGCTCATAAAATCTTGTGTCAGTAAAAGCATCAAGGTTCCTATTTTTGCTTGAGGGCATAACATTTACGGTAAAAGATCGATTTATTGCTTCTGTTGAAGCACTGGACACCACCCTCGAACGTTTAGGAAAATATTGGATCTCTAAGAGTGTGAGTAAGCACGTAATGAAAATGAGGAACATTGCTTCTTAAGTCCTAAAGGTTGAGATTCCTAAACCATTCCTAATGACTTTATTCTAAACCCTCTTCCAAGGGAATAAGGACCTTCCAATATTTATTGCAACACAAGTAAGAAAAATTGATAATAAATGTTCTAACCGCGCGTGTTTCAGTGAAAGAGAGACTAGAGCATGAGAAAGTTGAAACCACACATATGGTAACATATGGACGAAAATCCCAATAAATGTACTAGTGTCTTAGACATGACTAAACAAGAGAACTCAATTCAAATTCTTGCTATAAACTTGCTTCTTCTACCAGAAAAAAGGGAGCACACAAAGAAAAACTACTATGAGTACCAAAGGTAGTTCGACTTAATTTTTAATCTACTATCAATTTAAGTACTCACCCACAACAAATGCAATATCCCCAGCAGAAAATCGTATAAAATGCCAAGAAATAACAAAACCAAAATTCAAATCCAGACACTGAACATTAGCAAATCTAAAATACTATCATCCAGAAGCCTACACAAATTTAAGTAAATCCAAACTGAATTACGCAACGGTTAAAAAAAAAAATCAGAACTTTTACATTCACATAATTAAACAAAACACACACATATAGAAAGAAAAAGTGGGTAACTAACAGTGTCGGTGGGATGAACCCTAATCTGGAAATGGCTTCCTTTGAGGGTTTTCACCGTGAGTTTCATTTCGGCAAATTGCACAAATACTTTACTTTCTTTCCAAAAAAATTAATAAATATGGAAATGCAAACAAACCCTAGCACTTTAAATTTCGGATCGAGAGAGGAAGAGTATATTGACTGATAATATATATAGCAGAAATTGAGGGTTTTCAATTTCAATTTATAGCTATGATGAACTCGACAATTTTGTCAGGGGAGTTTGTTTGAAGTCTGATAAATAGGCAGCACTCAGTAATTTTTTGTCAACTAGTCTTTAGTTTATTTTAGGTTAATTATGGGTTAATTACTCGAATGGTCACCCCACTTTGTCGGAGTGTTACTGCTCTCACTGTAACTGAACTTAAAAATGTGTCTAAAAATAGTCACTAAACTATGTATTGTATTATCAATTCGTCACTCGAGCGAAAAAATCCATTAGGTTCAACAAACGGCGTTGACTTGAGTAATGGATGATCATTGAGATACATTTTTAAATTCAATTATTAAGTCCCTCAAATCGACTTCTGCGAACGAATAAACAAAAGAAAATGAAGGGAAAAGTGAAGAAATAGAAAATCAGATACTTATGAATCGAAAAAAATAAAATTTTTACTGATATTCATTCTAAAATAAATTGATGACATTAGTTTTCAACTGAAAATTTTGATGTCCAAATGTAGGATATATGATGTTAGATTGGCTCTGGATGACTTGTGGAGTCATTAAATCCCCAACTAGCATATCCCCATCATCGGTGAAAAGTACGTTCAATTTTCACATCAATTGGTATCAATTCATCATATCTCGAATTTCGCATAAAAAGCCTGAAAAGAGAGATAGTAGGAATACTGAAATAAATTGATAGAGGAAAATTAAATAAAAGTACAAAAATGTTAGAATTAGTGCCAAGGCAATCGAGGTCGATTTGAGTTTCTATTTCCCCCCTTCATTTTCTTCAATTTCTTCTTTTACAGATGTCGATTTGAGGGAAAAGAAACTATTACTACTTAATAATTAGACTTAATAATATATCTCAATGGTCACTGAACTATGAATCATGATACATATTCATCACTCAAGTCGACGTCATTTGTTGAACCTAAAGAATTTTTTTCACTGAATGATGGATGAGTTACACAGTGCATAGTTCAATGACCATATAGTTACATTTTTTAAGTTCAGTTATAAAATAGTAACACTTGATTAATTTCATTGAGATATATTTTTAAATTCAGTTAGGGGTGAGCATGAATTGGGTTGGATCGATTTTTGTTTCACCCCAACACAACCCAAAATGATCGGTTTGATTAAAATTTAACTCAACACAACCTGTGTAAATGTTAGAACCCAACACAACCCAACACAATCAAATATCAGTTGGGTTGAATTGAGTTGGTCGATTTGAGACAACTTGTCAACAAAAATTAAAATCACCCAATTTTTTATTATACTAAATTTGAATAGACAATATTAAATAGTAAATAAGTAAATAAATAAAATTAGTAATTATCTTATTCAATTCTCATTAGCCGAGCCCTCAAAAAATAAAGTGCATTTAAAATGCACTAAGGTAATTACAGTTACACTATCCACTCATACTTTTTAGATTTTTTTTACTTTTTAGGCATTTTATTTTATTTATTTTTTAAAGTAGGCGAGTCGGGTTGGACGGATTTATTCGATTTTCATGATTTAACCCGACTCAACACAACTTGCCTGCACAGCCAACCCACCCAACCCGTGTAAAAACAACAAAAAAAATAACCCAAATCAGTCGGGTTGGTTCTGTTTGGACGATTTTGACAGGTTTGATCAAATTTTGCCCACCCTTAAATTCAGTGATCATTGAGATAATTAACCCGATTTATTATATTCAAACCACAAATTTTGCTTATTGTAAAACTATGGTACATACTTATTTTTCATTGATTTTTTAAATTTCAACATTCTATTAATTAGCACATCTTATCTTTGATGATAGTTTCAGTTCTTTTTTTT
>CAIGRF010271114.1:5833-20816 GCA_903798235.1 Fraxinus ornus
ATATATGGCGAGCCCATATCTCCATCAAATGACTAATTATGACGAGTTCATAAATTATCAGTTAGGGTATGACCAATTCATACATCTCCATCAAAAGTTAGTATATGACGAGCCCATATTTCCATCAAATGACTAATTATGACAAGTTTATAAATTATCAGTTAAGTTAGGGTATGACAAATTCATACATATCCATCAAAATTTAGTAAATGGAAAGCCCATATTTCCATCAAATGACTAATTATGACAAGTTCATAAATTATCAGTTAAGTTAAGGTATGACCAGTTCATGCATCTCCATCAAAAGTTAATATATGGCGAGCCTATATCTCTACCAAATGGCTAATTATGTCAAGTTCATAAATTATCAGTTGAGTTAAGGTATGACCAGCTCATACATTTCCATCAAAAGTTAATATATGGCGAACTCGTACAGTGACTCATGACTATCACAAAGATACAGCAACCTAAATCATGTCAAATCGCCAAGTATTGTCGTTCGTGGAGTTATATTGAAGAGGCAATACACACCAGATTGTAAAGTGACATAAGTCATAAAAAGGCAGTGACAAAAGAAGCCAAATTTCATTACAATTGAAGTTTACAAAGGTAAAGCTGAATATTACAAGCAACCTAGTCTAAACATACAGCATCCTCCTTTGAATACCCTTCAGGAGCTTCCGCCACCTCCTCTCCTCCTTCAATCGCTGGGGTCGAGGGGTCTGTCGGCAAAAACTCATCCTTTAGGGGAGATAAATCCAACTGAGGGTACACCTCAGCTAGTTTGGCCAAAACCTCCTCATATGCGACCCTCCGCCAATGAATTTTATGTGACTTTACGTGATTTATATGTTTTAATGCATAAGACGAGAATATCTCCTATGTGATAAATGAGGTGGTTATGCTTGGCATGACTTATATGCTCCAACATATGAGATGAGACGAGACTATCTCTTTTGAGATAATATGATGATGTTATGCATAACTTATATGCTTAAATGCATGAGACGAGACTACCCAACCCCATGATTTTAAAAGAGCCTATGCATTTTTTAGAAAATAAGTCTATGATGATGATGATGTCACTGTATAAATTGCATGATTATGTGTTCAATTATTCTGTAAATTAATTATTGGCGATGAATCTACTGAGTATTTCTTTGAAATATTCATTCCATTATTTTAACAACATTTGCATATTTCAGAGACGATCGAGTTTGATGGGCAATGGTGGCATGATTTAATAGTTGAAGTTATTTACTTTTGAAATTTACGCATTATGAATATTAACATACTCTGTCATTTCAGTTATTCAAAAACTTGATATTTAAAGTTTAATCAATTATCCTTAGTTAATTAAATGAATTTTGTTGTCGATGAAATTCACACTTACAAATGTGATGTTTAAAAATTTAGATATTTTCGCAAATCTTTTTATTAAATTCAAGACAAATAAGGATGACGTGGCACTTTGGGTTCACGAAACTCGGGGCGTTACACGTATTCAAGGAAATGATAGAAAGATTAGTAAAGAATAAAATCCTTCCTGAATTAGATTTTAGTGATCTCGAAACTTGTGCGGATTGTATTAAGGGCAAACAAACCAAACACACCAAGAAAAGAGCCACAAGAAGCACATAGCCTCTTGAAATAATACACACCGATATATGTGGGCCTTTTGATGTTCCATCATTTGGTGGAGAAAAGTATTTTATCACCTTTATTGATGAATTTTCATGTTATGGTTATGTCTATNTCGAAAGTAAATGTAAGATTATTTCTTATGTATGTTTCGAATCTAATTTGACAGAAGTTTTTATAATACTTGGTGGATTGATTCCGGATGTACCACTCAGTTACCAATATGATGCAGGGATTCCTTTCAACCCAGACCATAAATCCAAATGAAAAGTTTATTTTCATGGGCAATCGAGTCAAAGCTCTTGTTGAAACTATTTGAACCTACCGTTTGATTATAGATACAAGACATCATTTAGATTTATTTCAAACTCTTTATGTACATTCTATTTTCTAGCAATTTAGTTTCCTAGTAAGGCAGTTCCAAAGACTCCTTTTGAATCGTTGATGGGAAAGAAACCAGTTTAAGGCACCTACATGTTTGGGGTTGCCTGACGAATCAAGAATTTATAATCCACATGAAACAAAACTGGACTCTAGAACAATCAGTGGATTTTTCATTTGTTAGCCAGAAAAATCAAAGGGGTATAGATTTTATTGTCCTAATCATAGTTCTAGAATTGTTGAAACTGAAAATGCTAGGTTCATTGAAAATAGTGAAGTTAGTGGGAGTTTGGAACCACGAAATGTGGAAATACAATAAGTTAGAGTTGTTATTCCTCGAATTGTTGAACGGTATGATAATTTGCCAGAACAACAAATAAATGATCAAACATCTCATAATGAAGTTGCTACTAATGAAACTGCACTAAATGAACCATAAGAAATAGAATTAAGAAGATCACAAAGACAACGTAGACTTGCTATTTTTGATGATCATGTGGTTTACCTACAAGAGTTTGAATTTGACTTAGGAATTGTCGATGACAATCCAGTTTCATTTTTACACGCCATTGAGAGTGATAATTCTAATAAATGGTTAGATGCCATGAAAGATGAGTTGAAATCTGGGATCTCGTCAAATTACCTGAATCGTGTCAGAGAGTTGGGTGCAAATGGATCTTTAAGACTAAGCGCGACTCTAATGGTAATATCGAAAGATATAAATCTAGACTTGTTGCTAAAGGTTTTACTCAGAAAGACGGCATTGATTATAAGGAGACATTCTCTCCAGTATCCAAGAAGGACTCATTCAGAATTATAGTGACTTTAGTAGCTTATTATGACTTAGAGCTACATCAAATGGATGTGAAAATCGTATTTCTAAATGGAATTTTAGATGAAGAACTTTGTATGGATCAGCCTGAAGGTTTTTTAGTTAAAGGAAAGGAACACATTGTGTGTAAATTAAAGAAATCAATATATGGATTTAAACAAGCTTCTCGTCAATGGTATCTTAAGATCAACGATACCATTACTTCCTTTGGATTTAAAGAAAACATCGTTGATCGATGTATATATCTAAAGTTCAGTGTGAGCAAGTTTATATTTTTGATTCTGTATGTTGATGACATCTTGCTAGCTACTAATGATCTCGGTCAATAATGAGACTAAGAAATTTCTCTCTAAAAAATTTGAAATAAAAGATACGGGAGAGGCAACCTATGTGATTAGAATTCAAATATTCCGAGATAGGTCACAAGGATTGTTAGGGTTGTCTTTGAAAGCATATATCAATAAATTTTTAGAGAGATTTAAGAAGGAAAATTGTTTAACGAGTGTCGTTCCAATTCAAAAAGGAGACAAATTTAGTCTCATACAATGTCCTAAGAATGAATTGGAACGTAATCAAATGACAGCTAATTTTTATGCATCTCTTATGGAAAGTTTAGTGTATGCTCAGACTTGTACCAGACTAGTCATCAATTTTGCTATCAGAATGTTGGGTAGGTATCAAAGTAACCAAGGACTTGATCATTGGAAAGCTGCAAAGAAGTGTTGAGATACTTACAAGGAATGAAAGACAACATGTTCACTTATAGGAGATTTGATAACTTGGAAGTCATTGGATATTCGGATTCAGACTTCGCGGGATGTGTGAATACTAGAAAGTCCACATTTGGGGCTATGTCATGGAAAAGTACGTAGCAATCAGTCATTGCTGCATCCACTATGGAAGCTGAGTTTGTGGCATGCTTTGAGGCCACGGTTCAAGGAAATTGGCAGTGGAACTTTATTTCGGGGCTTGGAATTGTCGATAGTATTGCTAAGCCGCCAAAACTTTATTGTGACAATTCTGCAGTAGTCTTCTTTTTAAAGAACGACAAGTACTCTGAAGGTGCTAAACACATGGAATTGAAGTACTTTGCCGTTAAAGAAGAAGTTCAAAAACAAAAGGTGTCAATCGAGCATATTAGCACCAATATTATGATTTCAGATCTACTAACGAAAGGATTACCACCGAAGACATTTAATAAACATGTTGAAAGAATGGGAATTATTGTAAATAATCATTGACATTATCAAATTTATGTAATTGAAACTTTGAGCTCGTTTATGTATTGTTTTTGACAAAATATTATCATGTCATAATAGTTGGTATATGTACATGAATGGATTATATGAATACAGACATGGACAATCTTTTCAAAGACATTATTGAAATACAGTCATTGAACTTCTCATTGCATGTCATGTTAGGTAGGGACTAATATTGTAGTACATGGAAGGAATTATGCCGAAATGATGGTGCAAAACCGCTATGACTCTTTAATGTCTTTACTTAAGGATGATAATAGTCTAAAAAATAAAAACCTGGCATGAAATTGGATATTGCTGAGACGGGTTCATTATATTGAAACAATCTGTAGGTTGCCGAGCACTTCTCGTGAAAACACTCCAAATCTTTTGGTAAGGGCCTGATATGCAATCTGCCGAGGATGGAGCAAAAATAGTCTCGCTTCCGATGTGAACAATTGCACCAATTTCTGTTGGAAATTTACTTAATCATGCACAGCGGAAAGTCAATTTATCCCATGTGGAATCTCCCAGTAGCCTTCAATGTTTTGTTCTATAACAAAACATCCACGTGTTCATTCAAGTGTCACCATGCTTTAGCTTGTGAGATCAGCTACTTACTTCATAAGTAAGAAATACCACACTCTATGGTCTATCCGTAATAACTTTATTTGTATCCCGTTATTACATACGACCACAGACGATTTAAGATTCAGTTGTATGTAATTTGTATCTCACAATCACAACTCCTTATGGAAAATGTTAGGTGTCAACTATTGCATTGGTACATTTTTTGGGAGGAAGAAATTGTAGCAGAAGGGAGAATTGCAACAACAGACCCAAGTGCAAAGGTGCATCACTTGCCACTCGGAAGATACCGTTGGAAGGTTTGGGTTAAGGAAGTGTATATGGGTCAATTGACCTTATACAAACTTATAGATGAATTTCGAACTTTCGTGAAGCCATGGGAAGTAAGGTTGCTTGGCCAAAGAGCAGTATTAGACTTCTTTGATGAAGGTACGTTTCCTAGATTGACATCTACAAAAGAAAAAAAAAAGAAAAAATAGATAAAGGATCATGTTATTGACTGATGATAATGAAATGTTAAAAAGATTGGATGCGATGATGTTTCCCTTTCCCATTGTTTTATTAACTAATGATGGTAATACTAATTAAAGAGATTGGTTGCAATGACCATTTTGTTTGCTTGTTAATTGCATTTTCTCATTTTTGATGTTTATGAACGTATAGAGATGAAGTGGAGAATATGTATTTCCTTTATTTAATCTCAAGATTTTCTTTTTATTAATTTTATCTTCTCTGTTTGAGTGTTAGGGGCAAAAACTAAGAATAAGTTCGACCGAGAAAAGGTGAGTTCATATTTCATTTGTGTCCAAAACCTTGATGTCATGAATTTAGGATGCTGCAGTTTTCGTTCCTTGCTATAATTATTCATATCATGATTCTATCAATGTGTGAATGGAAGTGTTGATATGGCTTCAGAAATTAAGATGATTTAATATTTTGGCCATTATATTGCAGAAATCTATTTTTTAACTTTATGCTTAAAAAATAATCTCTCTCCCCTTTAAAATAGTATGATTTTGGTTTGTAGAGTGAGAAGCCTTGGAATGAGGTCTAAGATCAACAAGGAAGTGTATGACTCATCAAAGCCTTCTTTGCAGTAGGGTAGCTCCGAGTTATTGTCCTTAAACACAGATAATTGTTAGTAAATTCCACCAGGCTATTAGTGTTTGTGAATTTTGAAATGCTCAAAAGGGTTTTGGTTATAAACACTTCGTGCGGTATAAATAAGACCAAATCCTTGTTATTCTCCTTAAATGGAAAACTTTTTGTGCACAAACTTCAAATGACGTTTATCTAAAGTGTGAAATATGATATTGGTCTTCGAATGACATTCATTTTCTCATTTTTAATGTTTGCATTTTTTATTTTTAAATAAACTTGGCCATAATTATTATTATTTTTTAGATTAGATGCATAAGGTTTATTTTTATTATTTACTAAATAATGTTTATTATTATTTTTCTTGTACATATGATATTGTTTACTAAATTTGCGTATTTTACTATCAAAATGTATTTAAATATATTGGTTATTATAAAAATATAAAATGACCATTAAAAAAAGACATTATGCAACATTTGTAAAACGTTGCAAAAACTCAGGACAATAGAAATGACAACGTTAAACAAATGTTGTGAAAATGTGTAAACAATTTACAAATAGGTTAAGACAGCATTTTAAAAAACGTTGCAAAAGAGAAATGACAACATTTAAAAAATATTGCAAAAAAGAAACGACGACCTTTAAAAAATGTTGCAAAAAGTTTATTACAAAAGTAACGACAACAGTCAAAAAAATGTTACTAAAACGCTACGACAACACTTAGGAAAACGTTGTAAATACGTTAAGGCAACGTTTTTAAAATGTTGCTAAAGACAAGTTTATAAATGTTGCAAATGACTTTCCGCAATGTTTTTTAAACGTTACAAAAACTGAATAGTAACGTTCGGATTTACCTTTTGCAATGGTGTATAAATGTTGCCGTATCGTTTAATTCTACGGCAACACTGAAACCCGCAACATACACATAAACATTACGAAAGACAATTTTTGTTGTAGTGTAAGGGTGTATTTGATTGCATATATTTTCCTTGGAAATATCAGTTTTTCACCCAAATTCCTATTTTGAAGTGTTTGATTGATATTTTTTTTCCATGGAAAATATTTTATAACTTTTAAAAATATGTCTATTTTTCCTTGTTTTTAAGAAAAACATTTTCTTTGAAGGGTGTAGGTTTTTGTTTTCCTCAAAATAAGGAAAATATTTTATTTTTTAGGATATATTTTTCATGTCAATTAAATACACTCTAATAGTAAAATAAACAAGAAAAAATGAAAATAATGTTGGGGTTAAGAGATTTGTAACCTTTATAACTAAAGACTATTGAGGTTTAAGAAATTTTCAATATTTGAAGTAATGTAGTGAAGGTCATAGTCTAGACATCCATTGTACAAAGGATCTAAAAGATAAATATTTTTCTTAACAATATCATAGATGAAATACTTAGAAGACATCATGACAATATCGGAGACGAAATTAGCTAGAATACGACACGAGGATTGTTTGAAAGTCCACATCCACATGTAAACGCTAAAATTATCTTTTTCAATAAACTCGTTTTTGCATAAAGATTTGTCTTCTCCACCTTGACTTAAGAATGGACCACAAAAATATGGGAATTGTTTGATTCGATTTCTTGCATATTGGTTGCACTAAATAAAATAGGTAACCAGCTATTTTCCTTGAAAAGAAAAGAAACTTCTGATCATATTGTCTTCATATTATTTAAACAGAGCATTCTATTCACATTGAAAAAATTGCAAATGTCTAGGCCAAATTTGTCCACAAAGACTTCATTTCGATCGGTAATCTACAGTTGCATAGGTTGGATTACATGGACAAGCTAAAATTTTAGCTAAATGCTTCAGAGGTCGAATTAAGCAAACATATAAAAAAAGAAAGCGTAATGGATCAAAACGTATATTGATAATTTGATAGACGTCATCTTTATTGGAGAGATATAAAAGTGGTGGGATGTTAAACCCTTTGAATATTTGGTTATGTGTATGTCATGTGGTCTATTAATGTTCAGATAGAAAACTTCAATTGCTCAGAACTTAAACGATAAAAATGTTGAAAGTCAAGTGCTATAATACTACTATTTGAAGGTTTGAGAGGCAGAATGTATTTTATCCACCAAAGGATGGATATCTCTAATATGTCGTAAAATTATTTCAATCTAATTTCTTGTTACCAAAATTATAGCAAGTTTCATCTATGGTCACTGAACTTTTAGCAAAATTTAAATTAGAACATTAAAATTTAATTTATATCAATAGGGTCAATTGACTTCACTTTGATTCTAAATTTCACCAATGTCACTTGTCGTCTATCGAATTGATGAAAATTGCTAGTTGACAATTATATTAAAACTTAAAAGAGACATTTCACCAAGTAATCGTTGTGTTGCAACCAACTTACCACAAAGAAGGATCGACCCTAAGATTAGGCAGCGTAGTGGATTGCCTAAGGCCCCACTTTAATGAAGGCCCCAAATTATGTAAGATTAATTGATTAGTTGAAGAAAAACGAAAATTATAAATATGAAATTCTTTAAATTAGAATTATCATGTGCAAAAACAAGAAATTAATAAAATTTTCTATATATATAATTAAGTTGACCATTTATCTTCCCAACCAACATTTTTCTTTTCTTTTAACGAGAAATAAAATGTCACTTTTCTCTCATCAAAATTAACGGCCATTACTTTTTCTAATGCTCTCATGATGAGTTTTACACTTATTCATGGAGTTGCTATTAAATGTACTGGTATTTAGGTTCTTGCATCATTTATTTTATTTTTTATTTTTTTTTGTCCACCTTTCTCCAGTTTTCCAGTATCATTGTATTGATTAATGTTTTAATTACAATAATGCTTCTCTATGTGTTATGTAATCTGGTTTGAGATTATTTTTTTATCCACTTATTATTCTTTTTTATGTTTGTACTGAAATTGAAATCTTGTATTTTGTCTTCCTATTTTCCTAATTATGTTTAATTATTTTGTAATTGTATTTAATTATTTCATAAGTTAAAGTCAACAATTAATTTTAACTATATATTTTATGAAATTCACATCTTTTTAATAAAACATTATATCAACTTTTATCAAAATCTTGCAAAAACCTAATTTTAGTCTCCATCAAACAGGGGTTTAATAATCATAAGGTCCCCATATTTCAAGTTTGGATAAAGTCCCCAAAATATAAGGGACGGTCCTGCCACTAAGCCATATTATAAAAGATTTTAGAATAGAAAAGCACATCTTTTAACCTTTTAATTTAGAGATATTGACATTCTCGTTTCTAGTGTGTGTGTGTGTGTGTCATGTGGTACATGGAAGATCAATTATGATATAACAATCAAATAAATAATTTTGACCGTTTAGACAAGTAAAATAAATAAATAAATAATCATAAGATGATGATAACATTCCATCTTGATGTTATTTTTTAATAATTGTTTGTTATTTTTGGGGTTGGTCACAGTGACTCTACAGTCAATACAATAATTCAAAACCATTGATTAGTTGAGACCCTTCCTTGAAACAACCTATTCTAGAAGATATTTATTAGTCCATTTTGAGCATCATCTTTAAAAAATTTATGTTTTTTTCAAATTTATTTTCAACCACACAATCTCTTAGCCCCTGTTGGAAATTAAAATCAGTTTTTTAGTAAATTCTGAGAAAAACTGATGAAATTTGTGGTTGAAATTAAAGTTGTAAGTCTCATGAAATATGTGATTAGACTTAATTGTTGACTTTGACTTAAATTAAAATCTGAATTTTAATTCCTTCCAAACAAGGGCTTAATAAAATAATTTTACACAAACTCAAAACATTTAATTACTTTTTAACTATTATTCTTCAAAAAATCATTATTACAAAATTTATTTGCGACAAAAGCAAACCCTATCCACATAAGGGGTAATTTTTGGCCTATTTAATAAAGATTTTAATAAAAGTTTTAGTAGATTTAAAAAAAAAGGATGATGAAACATGTTGAAAAATTGATGAAAATTATGGGTCATGTGAATTGTGTGATTAAAAAAGGATTGAAACATGTATTAATTTAGCAAAGTTTAATTAAAACAAGGCGATATTTTGAGATTTTGTTGTTGCTTTTCTGAATGTAGAACATATCAAAGTTGGTGTCTAGATGATCTCACTCTCAACTAATCCAAGTTGATGCTTTTATCTTTTTATTTTTTAAATTTGACTATACTAAATAAAAACGAAAAGCCAAGTACAAAATGTTAGGAAAAGTACAAAACTTGTATGTTGATCCACGTAAACAAAATTTAATTCATTTCAATTTTCAAAAGCAATTGTGATTAAAAATAAATAAATACATATTATAGGGATAAATCAAAAAAAAAAAAAAAAATGTTGTTTTGCTTCACATGGTGCTTACAGTTGGCCTAAGAATAAAGTGTAAAGAAAATCCAAAACCTATTTACATTTAGATTTAGATTATATCAATCTAAGCTGATGCAAGGTAAATCAACCACATTTTTTCAAAAGTTAAAGTTGGTAGGAGAAGCAAAATTTAGCCATTTATCACCTAAAATCAGGCTCGAGAATCCACCACAAACACTATTCATTTGAACCTTCCAGCGAAGAATTCTTTTTAAAATAGGATCACCCTCATGTTTAAGCGTTGCTCTGCATCGTAGGCCCTAGTAAATGGCCGGAGATTTAGTCCGATGTTTATGGCCTTCATGGAGTTTATGTCTTTGATGATAGTGACCACCCTCTTTCGTCGTTGTCTTGTGTTCTTCACTTACTTTTTGCGAATCACCATTTATTGAAACCGCGAAGACAAATGTGCCAATTGGGACGTCATGATCAAGATCTTTCACGGGCTCCAAAACTTGTATCACATCACTCATCGTAGGTCGAAGCTTAGGCCTATGGCTTAAGCAATGATAAGCCAATGCAGCAACCTTTTGAGCCCCTGCTTCCGAGTACTGCCCTTCCAGCCTCGGATCCATTATCCTACTTAACTTTCTATGATTCTTCAGCATAGGCCTAGCCCAATCCGCCAAGTTCTGTTCTCTGTGAGAACGGGTTTTGTCTACTGATTTTTTGCCTGTTAGTAGCTCCAATAGTAATACTCCAAAACTGTAAACGTCACTTGCTGCGGTCAAATGACCTGTCATGATGTACTCGGGGGCAGCGTAACCTTGTGTCCCCATAACCCGTGTTGAAACATGTGTGTCATCGCCTTCTGGACCATCCTTTGCAAGCCCAAAGTCTGATAGTTTAGCAGTGTAATCCTGGTAAGAAGACGAGACAAGTTCGTTAGACAAGTGTTATATATACACGCGCGCACGCACATTAATATATGTATAGAGTATAAATAACATACCGAATCTAGCAAAATATTCGAAGCTTTGAAGTCTCTGTATATGACAGGTTTCTCAGCTTCATGGAGGAAAGCAAGCCCTTTTGCAGCTTCGAGAGCAATTTTAATTCTTGTCGACCATGGAAGCGAAACCGAATATCCTGCATATGATTTTGGTTATTAGAAAATGTATAATACAATCTGCAATTGATTATTGATTTGTTTAAAATAAATTTTTTATATAAATAAATTTATATCTAATGTCAACTATATATCCACCACGAAGAAAATAAATACATAGTTGACTTTTTCTAAGCACTATCTATTAAACTAAGCCCTTTTTAGCCAGTTGAATACCAATAGCTGGTATGAGCGAATTACAGCTCATGTAAATGGACATATTTAATACGAAAAATATTGTCTCAACTCAAGAGAGAACTTACTTCTGAAGAGTTGATTCTCGAGGCTGCCTCGCGGCATATATTCATATACCAGAAGCCTGTGTTGTTCTTCACAACAGTATCCAATCAATTTCACCAAATTTGGATGTCTTAATTGACCAAGAAAAATCACTTCCGTCTGTTGAAAAAATATTTCTTATTGCATGCAACGAAATATTTCAATAATTTAAAATTCATTAGCAAATTACTATACATACCAGCCATTCTCTATGACCTTGTGTCCCATCCAAGTCGAGGAGCTTTACAGCCACTGGCTGAGCCTTCAAACCCGGTCTCAGTTTGTCATCAATGAAGCCTTTGTGAACAGGCCCGAACCCTCCCTCGCCAAGAAAATTGCTAGACGAGAAATTTTGAGTAATCACTTTCAGCTCTTGAAGCGTGAATACGTGAATGTTCGAGCCTGCTAGAGAAATAGATAGATCTTCGGAAAGTGTTGAACTGCTTAAATCCGTTAACGATATCCTCTGAAACGAAGTTTGTTTAGAAACAGCCTTTTTTGGCTCGTTCTCAACCCTGAAACACCTCGGAAAATAGGCTTGCCATTTCGTCGTCGTCGTCGTCTTCTTCTTCTTCATCACTCCCATTAATTATTTCCCAGCAAATAATAATCGAATCACACGAAAAATTGTTTGAGGCGATAAAAATGTTGAATAGGTTTATATGAAGAAAATAATTAACCTCTCTCTCTCTCTCTCTCTAACCCAACAAAAATAGAGGTATGCAACTCCTTTACAAGACCGTCCTATTATATATATGCACATAAAGATAGAGACTGTGCGCGTATAGGTGTGGAAGCTTAAACAATGAGCAATAATAAGTCCACAAATCTGGTTGAATTGAAAATGACTTGGCTGCCTCTTAGTGCCTTGTTATCAAACAATTCATTTTTCTTCAAAACTCATTTTAAAAAAAGGATGATTTATCAAAAATAATTATTATAAAACTCAAAACAGAGATTTATGAATCATTTTTTGTCGTCACCAAGCCCAGTTAATTAGTCTTTCTAATTTCATTTTTCTTTAAATTTATTTTTATTCACATATTTCGTTTTTTTTTATCAACTTTTCTATCACACATTTTATCAATTATTATTAAAATTTAGAAAATTTGATTTTTATTTAAACTAAACAAAGGCTAAATTTTTAATACTGTGAAGCAAATGAAAAATCATTATTTCAAAGGTAATGTCACTATAAGTTTACAGTGTTTGCCTCTTCGACAAATTTAATGAAAACTCGATAGCCATTTATTTATGTGTTGGAGAAGCTTGCAAGAAACGATCTTCTTCTAAAACTGGTTTTACAAGTAGAATTTTGACTAATTTTTTAATTATTTTCATGGCGTTGAAAAATATTATAAATATACATTAAATTCCAAGGAAATATGTTTGGCCATTTCTCTTGCGACAAAGAAGTGCGCCCTAAAACTAAGTTCGACGCACCAAAACTGCCATTTTTTTAGTAAGAAGGACAAAACGGTCAAACATATACGGCGCGCAAGCAAAGTGTTGATACAAAAAATAAAATTTATATTTTTAGTTAATCCATTGTTTGATTCCATTATTTTCAAAATGCATTTTTTCTTTATTATTTTCAATCATACATTTTTTAATAAAATAATGTTAAACACAAACCTAAATTTTTTTTCTTATTTTTCAACCACACATTCTCTATCGATCTACTATTCAAAAATGTATTTTTAAATAAAAATGAGGCTCAAACATGCTCTAAAATAACCATATTAGGGGTGAATATATTTATTTGGGTGTTTGATGGAGATTAAAATTAGATTTTTAGTAGATTGTGATAGAAGTTTTTGAAATGTGTGGTTGAAAGGTTGTGGGACCCATGAAAGATGTGATTAATATTGTTTGTTTGACTTTAAATTAAAATCTGATTTTAATCCAAAATGAATAGGCACTTAAAATCATTTGAATAAAACAGCCATTCAATTCGTTTTATTGAGACTTATCTTAAGTTCTTGTTTGACGATCATTATTAAGAAAAAAAAAATGTTTTAAATTGTGAGTTTTTAGAAAATATGTGATTAAAAAGTATAGAAAATTTTGGATTTATGTATAAAATATTTTATTATGTGAATGTGAATGAAAATGAAAATGAGTACGAGAATTAAAGAGTTTTGTTTTAAAGAGAGAGAAACAAAACATAAATATCAATCTTATTTCATAAAAAAAAATAACAAAAGAAAAAAATGATGTAACTCATGTTGTAAATGGTAAGGTTATTAGTAAATGAAAATTGTATTCGTGCAACCCAGAAATTATTATCATTGTATCCATAATCCTTCTTGATAAATATAGAATTTTGATTCTCGTTATAATACATACAAATCTATTAACTTTTGTTTTCTATCCTCTTTTTCTCTCTTTTCACTACATATTATCATCTCGAAAGCTTAATTATTCAAAGTCTAATGAAGATAATAATTTTTTTTAAACATTATCATTTATCACGTGCACCAAAAGTAATTTGGTGATATGTGATTTCTTTTACATTCATATACATCGAAGATTCGAAATGAGGTTTTTTTTTCTTATTCTTTCCTTTTTTTTTTTTTGTAGAATATTAATTCATGCTTTTATTTAATCAATTCATGCATTTAGTTCGTGAAGCTATTTAATTTACGTCCATGCCTTTAATTCATATTAATTCATGTATTTCCAGTTTAGTTATTGTTTCATATAATATGAGAATTTACATCAAAATATTAATTGAGTATTTATCTACATTCCTTATATATATATTTCGCAATTTGTGTGATGGTAATGATTTATTCTTTACTAATTATTTAGAGTAATGTTATTCGTAGTGAAGACTGTCGGTAGTCGTCCTATGTGGCATATACATGACAGTTTATTATTTGATACATTAATATGGTAGTTTTTTTATTACCTTATACATCAAATAACAAACTGCCATGTATATGCCACGTAGGGCGACTACCGGCAGTCTTCACTGCAAATATCATTACTCAATTATTTATTCACTACATGTCAAATGCGCTAATGATTACCTTAATTAGTTACGGAAATCTTCAATTCCTGTTATAAGCATAGTTAATTTTCTACTCTTGTATTTTTTACCAATAATTACGTTATATTCATTGTCGTTATATTTATTTTGCAAGTTTGTTAATTAATTTTTTTAACTTGATTAAATATTTTTAAATATTCTATTATAAACTTAAATTGATAATATATTTTGTTGTTGCTTCTGAAAAAGTACAACTCTGCAAATTGTAATACTCTACTAGAAAACAAGCTCCTAAATAATTAATATTTCTAAATGATAGCTTGTTCGTGCTCCTGAAGTAGCACACTATTATAGACAAATATTCTAGTTAGATATTACTTGCTTCTGAAGAGCATAATTAAATACGATTTAATGTAAATTATATTTTTAATCTTGAA
>CAIGRF010271114.1:21726-35061 GCA_903798235.1 Fraxinus ornus
ATTTATTTTGCAAGTTTGTTAATTAATTTTTTTAACTTGATTAAATATTTTTAAATATTCTATTATAAACTTAAATTGATAATATATTTTGTTGTTGCTTCTGAAAAAGTACAACTCTGCAAATTGTAATACTCTACTAGAAAACAAGCTCCTAAATAATTAATATTTCTAAATGATAGCTTGTTCGTGCTCCTGAAGTAGCACACTATTATAGACAAATATTCTAGTTAGATATTACTTGCTTCTGAAGAGCATAATTAAATACGATTTAATGTAAATTATATTTTTAATCTTGAAAAGTAAATCTTTGTAATATTATATGTGGTTGCTCATAAAAAGCATGAATTATAATTTTCAAGAAGGATATTGGCCTAATGCTCTTGAAGAAGCTACAATAAAATATAACGTGATATCGAAATAACACGTCTCGAAGAATTATATTTCGTTGTATTCATGAAGAACACAAACTAAACAATTCAATACTTATCGTAATTTTTTAAAAGAAAATAAATTTTATTCAAGGAGAATATTAGTTTATTGCTCTTGAAGAGCATACAATCCGATGTTTCCATATTCTCAAAGAATAGCATACTAGTGTTTCTGTTTTAGTGGGATATGCATATACATGTTATCTCTCTGACTCACATAAAGTTAAATCACAAACAGAATACGTGTTTACACTGGAGGAATTACTATATCATGGAGATTCGTGAAACAATCATTGACAACAATATTCTCAAATCATTTTGAAATTATTGCAATTCATGAAGTAGGTCGAAAATGTGTATTATTGAGGAACATGATCCATCATATTCAAATATCATACGGATTAAGTTCAGCAAAAGATAGTTCAACAATGTTGTATGAACACAATGCTGCAAAAATATTTCTCAAAAATTCTTTATACACATAAGTTTAAGAAGAATTGCAACATCGATGTTCAACAAATTCGCTCAAGTGACAATTTAGTTAATTTATTTATAAAAGCATTATCAACATCTATATTCAAGAAATTGGTTCACAAGATTGGAATACGTTGACTAAAAAATTTTCAGTGATCAACAACAGGGGAGTAACTGTACTCTTTTTCATTCGCTTATGTTTTATCCCACTGGATTTTCCTTGCAATGTTTTAATGAGGCAGCATTTATATTTAATACTCCAAATAACTGTATTCTTTTTACTTCGTTTGATTTTTGTCACATTGAATTTTTATTAAACAAAATTTTAACGAAACAGATATTTTGTAAAGTATCATTCAAGGAGCAGTATTGTAAATTATAAGTTTCTTAGTGAATGATAATTATATCCCTACAACCCTAGAAATTATTATCATTGTATCTCTAATCCTTCTCTATAAATATAAGACTTTGGTTCTCATTATAATACATACAAGTTTATTAATTTTATTCTCTCTTTTCACAATATAGCTCATAATACATTGTTTATTTATTTCATTTTTAATGAAAACCAGATATTACTCTTTAACACCTTTTTTCATTAAAATTGGCCCAATCCTCGATCAGCGTTTTTTACATGGTTTTCGATTTTAGCTAGATAACTGTGTGTTTAACAATCTCTTAATTAAAATTTAATTCATATGAATTTACATGAATGGATATGTATTTAGAATAATTATCAATTTTGTTGTATGCAATAAAAAGCGTGAGACCGAAAAAGAAAATGCATCCGTTTATTTTTACTATTTTTTTATGATAGATTCAACTATTACCTTTTCACTATTCTTATTAGGTATCAATCATTTTAAATGAATTATAATTGTTGATCACGTTTTCATAATTGTAATACTATTACTCGTTTGGAATATAAAAGGAATACGACTTTGCAAAATGGAAAGAAATTTCTGCCAAAAAACATAATATCTTTTTTGCTAAACACGCTAATGATTTGGTCAAATAAATGTACAACATTCTGGAGACTACAAAACAAGGTGGTAGGTAGCTTTGCAGTTCCAGTTTGCGTGCATACATGTACAATGTTCTAGAAGCTCTGTTTCATGCATAACTAAATTATTTTTTTTTAAAAAAAATCCTTCCTTGATTTTTTTTGATTAAATAAATTATAAAAAATAATAAGATGGGACCATAGGGTAGTAGGTGAGGCATCATCCCAACATCACATTGTGTTAGTGCCCCGAAAATTATTATTTCAAAAAAAAAAAAATTTACATATTAAGTCCCTGTTTGAGCAACATTAAAATTTTTATTTTCATTCTTATACTCATTTTCAACCACACATTTTTCAATAAAATAATATTTTTCATCACATCAATAACTTTTCCTTCGTTTTTAATTACACATTCTCCATCAATCTACTATTTCATAATACATTATTTCAAAATAATGTGGTTCAAACACACCTTAATTCTCAATTATTACATTCATATAATAAAATATTCTGTATGTAAAAAAAAAAAAAAAATTCTTACTTTAACCACACATTCTACAAAAAATTACTATTCAAAACTTCTTTTTATCCAAATAATGGTGATCAAACATGGGCTTAATATGATCATTTAGTGTTTATATAGATTGTTGACTTTGACTAGATTTAAAATATAGATTTTAGTCAATAATTTACATCCAGTATTATAAGAAGTCAATGGGCTTTAATGTGAGGTTTAATTATACTGAATTCAATATGGTTCAATTTAATAGTGCGAAATTTTATAATATAATAGGGGCAATTTTACAAAAATTATACTATTTATTAAGTCGCCTTAAAGGTATTAGTCCAGGCCTGGCTAGAGGGAAGAAACAGAAAAGCGCCAGATAAGAAAATACTGTAATTATAGCTCATGTTTGGTATCACTAATTTTTTTTATTAAAATTTAAGTGAAAGTTAATATTTAATTTTTATCACACATTTTATAGGATTCACAATTTTTCAACAATAAATTTCATGAACTTTTATCAAAATTTACTAAAAATCGTATTTTAATATCTACTGAACCGGGGCATAATTTTTATTTCTTATAGTGAAACCTCACAATCCCGTTGCGGTATGAAGTGGACATAATTATCTCGTAAAGAGTGGTTCCCTATAAACTCTGTACTTTTTCTTATTTTCATGTTTCGTTTTTTACCGTGTTATAAAATACAGTCCGTAGGATAATTAATCGTTTAAGGGAAATGCTAGGGTGTACAGGGGTAGAGGGTCCCACTCCCACCTCAATAAAAAAGTAAAAAAAAATTACCCCCACCCTCTTTGTGAGTTGTCGGTTAACCCCTACCGATACATCCAACATTTCCCATCGTTTAATCCATAGCACACATTCAAAGGAGCGCTGGCGGACCCGGGAGGGGTCCTGGACGTGCCCCCAACTTTTGAGATTTTTTGTTTTTTTTTAAATCATGTTTGGTATCGATTGAAATTTAAATTTTAATATAAATCAAAGTTAACAATTAATTTTAATAACATATTTCATGGAATCCATAATTGTTTTAACTTTTATCAAAATTTGCTAAAAATTTGATTTTAATCTCCACCAAACATGGGCAAAATTACAATAAATTTGAATTTCGATAATATGCTAATTTAAAAAATTCTCCGACGATCGTACGCTAATCGAATCTACAAATTGCTTATATCATCTCGAAACTTATTTCGAAAACTACATTATGGGCATATCGAATAATCCAAACAGATATCGAAAATACTTAAAAATACGTTAAACGTGAGTTTTAAAGAAAGACGTCTAACTCGCATTTTTTTAATAAAATTCAATTATTTCATGAACATTTATTATTTTTACGATATAAATTTCTCAATGTAATTTTCATCATTTTATTAGGAAATTTTATATGGAATATGATATCAAAAATTTTGGAAATTTTACATCCAAAAAGTCATATCCCGTGTAAATTTTCGGATGCAAAATTACATAAAGTATGATTTTTTTGGACGTAAATTTTCGATTGTAAAATTTCTCACAACTTCTTTTCAAGTTCGATTGTATCCCCCTCTAATTTTAAAGTTTTGCGTCCGCCCCTACAAAGGAGAGTGGAAGACCGCAAACATTAGAGGGGCTAAAACCAAGCTCACAAGTTACAATTTGGATGTGGATCGTCATGCTCTTTAAATTGGTATGTCTTAGTTGATTTAGAATATGTTTGAACTTAATTCTTTGAAAAAGTATATTTCGTAATAGTGGTTTTTCAAAAATTGTATAGTTAAAAAGTAGGAGAAAAAATTGGATTTACATTCAAAAATATTTTATTCGAAAAATACATGGATAAAAATATGTTTTAATATAATGGAACTCAAACAAGGATTAATAAGGTTGGATTAGTTTTTATTAGTTGATATTTCTTGTCATAAATTTTTGGACCAATGATAATAATTTCGATAAATTGATAATCTTACATTTGGTAAATATTAAAAAAAATAATAATAATAAAAATAGTTGTTTAAGCTTAATATGCTTGAAAGACTTCTTTTTGAGAAATGATTGGTGAAACATAGCCATCATCTACATAATAATCATTTTCGATGCTAAGTATTGATATTTATTTATTATAATTAACTAGCGGATTGGTAGCATAAAGTCAAAAATTTGGATGAACAAATAAAACTAACTACTACTACTACTACCTTATACTAGTTAGTGGAGTTTAACCAAACCCTGAAAATAAAAAATTCCACCACCTCTTTTTTACTTTTTATATATAAATTGATTGTCCTAGGTTTCTTTCTCAACGATTGACAAGACAGGTTTGGTAGGTAGAATTTAACAATATTAAAAATTAAATTTTAGTTTTTTCCTTTCTTTAATAGGTAAGGGTCTATTCTCTTTATTGTTTCACAATCATTTTTAGTTTTCAATTTTTCACCACACTTAAAATACGTTTATTTATCTATTTTCAAAAATGAATTTCCAAAAATGAATTTAAAATTTACAAAGAAAACGGAAAACGCCAAAAAATTCGTTGTGACAGTTTTAAGTTAAATCCAAGTCAAAACTTCATTTTTTTTTTTTTAATTTTTCAAAACAACTTTTCAAAATGATGTTTTCAGTAATCTCAAAATGAATACTCAAAATATACAATTCAAAATTCAAAACTAAAAACTGAAATACTAAGAGCCCCTAAATATTTTAGCCATTTTTGGTTTTAATTTTTAAAACTCATTTTTCGCTCAAAATTTATTTTCAATCACACATTTTATTGGATTTAGAACTTTTATCAACTTTTTAACTATTTGTTTCTTCATTTTTTTTAATCAAAATCTATTAAAATATAATTTTTAACTAAATCAAACTTCAACTTAATGTTTCCACGTGTCATACTCCCTAAGTTAGCTCCATCTAAATGTTTTAGAATCTGAGCATTCTTTATGAACACGTTTTGTTGAACTATGCTTTTACCCTATGATCTAAAAATCTTATATTACACTCAATCACCATTATTTTAAGTGATCCATTCTATAGACTTAGCCCATGTTTGGTACAAATTTAAATTTAAATTTAAATTCAAGTTAAAGTAAACATTAATTATAATTACATATTTTATGGAACTTACAACTTTTCAACAATATATTTCATCAACTTTTATCGAAATCAATTATAAATTTAAAAAAAATCTAATTTTAATCCCCACCAAACAGGAGCTTAATTGGAGGATTATCATTCTCGACACAATTTTACAATTTTCACAAGTAAAAAATGGTTTGTCATGTCAGATTTGTGCTTTAATCATTCGAAAGTCCATACCAAAACTATTTGAAATTAATGGACATATATCTCTAATTGAATTTGGTTTTCAATATTTTGAAATTATCTGAATAATAAAGTAAGGTGAGTTCCGGTACATGGAAGAAAAAGAATACCATGTCCGTTTAACAACCAAAGACCAGGAAAATGAAGTAAAACCCAATACGGCAATTTTATACTGTATCCAAGTGTAAAAGCTGGTATCACAAATATGTATTTTAGGCCAGAAAATCTATGTATTTACACTTGGGAATGTGATATGATATACACCACGTTCCGATACTAATGAATGTTTGATAAATTAATAAATTTTATTAAAATAAGAGAATTTCTCAGTGTCAACTTGAGTTAATGTACTAAATTAATATCCTCATTAAATATATGTATATATAATAACATAATAATGATTTTTTTTTTATTTCATATTTATTTTCTCAATCTAGTTCTTTCTCGAAATACACATTTAAATTAAGTTTCTGTTTTGGTGGAGATTAAAATCAGATTTAATAAATTTTAATAAAAATTGATGAAATGTGTAGTTGATAAGTTGTGAATTCGGCTAATTGCGATTTTGGCACTCAAAAGGAACTCAAGCCCATTCTTAATTTTTCTTTGTAATGTCATTCTTAATTTTTCTTTGTAATGTCATTACCTTCATCTCATCAAAAATCAAAAACAATTTTTAGATTAATAAATATTTATTTATCGATATTAATAACTCTTCTAACATAATGATTTTTTCTTACAATAAGTCAAATTTCCTTCGAGTAAATTTTTTCTTTTCCTTAATGATGTATGAAAGTTACTAATTCAACCATAAAATCACCTAATAGGTGAATAACGTGGAATTAAATTTATAAATATAAAGTAACAAGTCACTTTTTAATCAAGTCAATTTATCTTATGTTGAATTGACGCAATAAATAATTAAAGTAGTAAATAACGCAAGATTTGATGACGGAAAAAAAGACCTTAACTGGATAAAAACTTCGGGATCAAGCCACTAGTTTTTACTATAGACAGTAAAGACTTACAGTATGATCCAGCCTAGAAAACTCATTAGACTCGTTGATCTAATTCATACAATCTCCAAGACCTGCTGGAACATGTTTCACTCACATCTACTCCCGATCTTCTGAAATTGTCTATCTTATGTGGAACACTAGAATGCCTCGTTCTTATGCTCTTCCCGTGCTTCTGGTCCAACCTCCCACAATTTTCCGCAACCTCTGAATGCTATTGAGAAAGTACATTTCTAATTATATCTAGAAAGTGGATGTTTTGAATTATATGAATTTGATTTTTTTTCCTAAACTTGTAGTTGATTGATCTCAAGAATCAAAGATTACTCTAGATTTTTGGATGTATTCTTGAATCTTGGAATAATGTTATGAAGATGTAAAACAATGATCAACCCCCAAAAACGTACTATGCATTGGGTATTTATAATATGAAGAGTTTATGTAGTATATGATAGATAAAACTCTTGAAAAACGTAAACTACGATTTCTCGGATAACATCGTCGCTTGAGCGTCACGCTAGCGACAGGCGAGAGCTAGGCAATAGGCAGACGATAATGATTCTGCTTTAGGCGCTAGAGTATCAACTAGGTGACAAGCTAGCGTAAATCCGAAAACTCTTTCTTTTTGTTCCATACTCGAACCGAAAGACTCCTAATTCATATGTACAACTATCCAAAAGGCTCCTCAACATTTACAATTCTTTTGTAACAATCCTATTATTTTACAATAATCATTTTGCATAAAAAATTGCCATACAACTAAAAACCTAACTATCTCCTCCTTGGCATTCTGTGATAAAATTATACGATACAAGTCAATGATGTAAAAACAAAACTAATCTACCCAAACTTAAACTGAATGTTTGTCTCTTGCATTTCTTGAAACATATTTCTGGAAATCAATAACTCAAATGTCAAGTGTAAAAGCACGTGATACATGAAATATAATAAATAAAACAGACTACAATATGCTAGCTAGATTGAGAAGTAATATTAATGCTAATCAAAACACCAGCTAAAAAATTAATAACACAAAACATCAAGCTTAAGCATTAAAACAAATATCTCCCATTCCAAAAAAAAAAAAAAAAATCTCCCTCTTATACAAAATAATCTAAAATTTAAATACATTTCAATACATCTCATCATCTCTCCCCCTTTTTGTCACAAATGACGAAAGTAACAACAATATATAATAACTCAAAGATGTAGTTGATAGCATGCACAAGTATAATCAATTATTAGTAAGCTTTCTCACATCCTTAGTTCAAGTCTAAATGAAGTAAATTGTATAACTGACTCATGTGTGTTAAGTGAACTAATTTCTTGTGATCAAAATTCCAAATCTTAAAGTTGTGAGAAAGGGCATGATAAATATCACTGTTAAATAAGTTTATTCTCCTACTAATGAAAGTCAAAACCTATAAATGAATTTCATTTTTCATGTATATTATTATTTTCTCCCATTTACTTTGAGCATATATATATTTTCACACAATTTATATTTTTCTTTTTAAGCTCATCATTTTTCTTTTTAATTTTTCACATCTTATGTACAGACTCTTCTCTTTTCAGCGACTAAGATGACCACTGTAATGAGTTTTTGGTCGATGAATCCAAGTTAGTTGACCATAGGGCATTAGTTATGAGAAACCCCTCGGGTTTAATGATGTAATCCAAGGAAGGCAACAAACTATCAATTGTTTGATGTATGTTGAGAGGAGGCTAAAGGCAAATTCTAGATCAAATAGAGCCAATGAAGCCTGAAATCACTCGTTCAAGCTATGGAGTCCAAGAGGGTGAAGATAACAAGCCAAAGACCCAGTTCTAGTTGGGCATGAGAGCAGATACAAGTAGGAATGTTTTGAAATCAAGAACTCAAAACTCGTAGGCAAAACAGACTGCTATGCGACCGCATAGTACAAAACTGGGTGCGACCGCATGCGTCTATATCGAATCAAAAGTGAAAGTTGTCAATTGGCCTATACGACCACATGCAGGAAGCCCATGCGGCCCCGTATAGAGCAATTCTAGACGCGAATTTTTCAAATTTCACGAATCTTATATTTTAGTTAAAACTGTGTTTCGTAATATATTTTGTTATTTTTAGAGTTTAATTCCGTTTTCTAGCTATATTTTATGGATTCTCTATAAAATAGGACTCATTTTATTCATTGTAAAACACACAATTTAAGAGATTTTACTGCAAGACATATTGTTTTCTTCTAAATCTTCATTGAATTAATTGTGAACTTATCAAGATTCTTTTTTGTGGCATTTAAACAAATCAAGTAAGATTCTTGAATCTTGTAATAACGGGGTCAATATATTGTCGACGATTGTGTTGGTTCCTTGATTCAATATTTTTGAATTAAGCTTAAATGTTGATTTCTTGTCTTTCTTGTGTTGAATTAATTTTGTGTGGGTTTCATAACTACCATTGCTACGTGAATTCGTATCATTTGGTATCAGAGCAAGGCTCCAAAAATAAGTTTATATCATATTTATTTTTTTCTTTTTGTTTGAGTCTTTTGTTCTTCATTTTTCGTGTTCTTCACGTTCTTCATTTTTGAGTCTCCAATCCAAAAAAATTCAAAACTTGTTTGTGTACTTATTTAATATCCAAATCAGTTTTTGTTTCTTTTACACCAATTTAGTTGAATTTTCGAGCAAAAAAAAAAAGTAAAGTAAAAAAAAATTGCTAGCAGCATACAATTTCATTTTTTTAGTAAAAAAATAATTCAAAAGTGTCCAATTCCAATTCAAGACACACCTTCTTGAATATTTACTTAGTGCCCATTTAAAGCGTCAATTCCTACTTTTTGAGTTATTCGAGAGTCAATATTCCTTACTCAAATCTTTGTTTGAAACTCTAGAAGGATTAATTTTGTTTGAGATCGAATTAATTATTTGAAACACTTGTAAGAAAGTATTGAGTGAAAAAAGACAAGAGTGATGAGACTGAAAAAAAAATCAATTTGAGTGATATACGAGCGCATACATATAATGCAAATATTAAATTAGAATTAGGATGTCAGATAGAGACGATTCTACTTCAAATAGAAATAATAGTCAAATCAACATGTCGAATGAGGTGGTACAACGGTTCAAAAGTTTGTTTGAGGATGTGAGAGATAAATTGGAACGACAAGACACATTGCTAGCTAACTTGGGTAGGAACAACGTAGAGATATTCCTAACGCAAAGAGACAAGGAAGACGGAATTATTGAACAGATTTTGCTGGTGATTGGGAAGCGGATAGTGACATTAATGAGGATACATTGGTGGATGTCGAGTTAGAAAAAATGAGATAGATGAGTTAGGCATGAAAGGAGGGGTAGAGATCTTGTTAGAGATGGTGTTGATAGAAGTATGGTCAATATCAAAATGATAATTCCTTCATTAAAAGGAAAGAGTAATCTGGAGGCATACTTGGAGTGGGAAAAGAAAGTAGAATTGATACTTGATTGTCACAACTACTCGTAGGAAAAGAAGGTAAAGATTGCAGTGCTTGAATTTATCGATTATGCTATCATTTGGTGGAATCAAGTAGTAACACCCAGGAGGAGGAACCGTGAGAGGCCTATTATTATATGTGAAGAATTGAAAGCTATCATGAAGAAGAGGTAGGTTCGTGCCTAATCATTATTATAGTGAGTTTCATAAAAAATTGCAAAGCCTCTACCAAGGTTCTAAGAGCGTGAAAGATTATCACAATGAGGTAGAGATTGCTATGATTAGAGCCAATATTGAGGATGATATGGAGGCCATCATGGCTCGGTTTTTGAATGGTTTGAATATGGATATAGCTAATGTGGTAGAGTTGCAACATTAAGTGGAGTTAGAGAAATGCTACATGTAGCTATGAAGAAGGAGACAACTAGATATTCATCGGTTCTTAGAGTTTTAACTCTTCTTGGAAACTGAAGTAGGATGATAATAGAGGTGATGGGGCTATTTCGAGTAGTAAAACCAAACCACGAAGGGAAATGAGGAAGTTGTTACCAAAATTACACCCAAAACGGATTCCCAACCTTCTAAGACACGGGATATCAAATGCTTTAGATGTTTGGGATCGGAGCACATTGCTTCTCAATGTCCAAACAAAAGGGTAATGATCTTGCGTGGTAATGGAAAAGTGGTGAGTGATAGTGATGGTGATGATATCCACACGTTAGAGGATGCTAATGAAGGAGATGGAATAGAGTACCCGCTAGGAGGTAAGTTACTTGTGGTGATGCGTGCTCTCAATACACAAATTAAATTATATGATGTGGAGCCGCAATGGGAAAACATCTTTCATACTAGATGCCATAGAGGTGAGTTACTTGTGGTGATGTGTGCTCTCAATACACAAATTAAATTGGATAATGTGAAACAACAATGGGAGAACATCTTTTACACTAGATTCTATGTCAAAAATAAGGTATGTAGTTTGATTATTGATGGGGGTAGTTATACTAATATTGCTAGTACTACACTTATTGAGAAATTATGATTGACTAATAAAACATCATAAGCCTAATAAATTGCAGTAGCTAGATGAATGTAGAGATGTTAAGATCAATATGAGTTTTGGTGAATTTCTCAAATGGGAGGTATAGTGATGAAGTGATGTGTGATATAGTTCCTATGAATGCTGGGCACATTTTGTTGGAAAAGTCATGACAGTATGATAGGAATGTTAAACATTAAGAATAAGTCTAATTTTGTAAAAGATGGGAGAGTTGTTACTCTTGTACCATTAATACCACAATAGGTCTATGAGGACCAATTGAGATTAGGAGTGATGAAGAAAAGAAAAACAAAGAAATACAAAATGAGATTACGAGAGAAAATATTGAGATGGCTAATTGTGAAAAAAGAGCAGAGCCACAAAAGAGAAAAGACAGAGAGTCTATTCACAGGAGAGAAAAACCAAAAGTAAATTTCTATGCAAAAAATGTTAGATTGTGAGGGCTTTAGTGAGAACTAACAAACCTCTCCCCGATTTGAATATTTCTTTATTACATGAACTCAAAGACTCGTTCGATGAAGACTTATTTAGTGGGATACCATCCATTGAGTATCCAGTTGATTCGAAACAAGTGGATAATTTAATGAATATTGAAGGAGAAGCATTTCACTGTGGTATGGTAAAGAATCAATACCCCATACATAGATTAGATGATGGTCTAGCATGTGTAATATTTTTTCACATGGGGCATGCACTTTTACACATATTAATACATCTAATATTTCTATAAGAGTAATAAATTATTTGTCATATGCACTTTTACACATATTAATTCATCTAATCCCACTTGAAAGTTATCAATTCAACCGTAAAATCACCTAATAGGTGAATAACATAGAATTAAATTTATCAATTAAAAGCAACAAGTCACTTTTTAATTGTTCTAAATGTTTAGTCAATCAAGTCAAGTTATACTATGTTGAATTGTAGCAATAAATAATTAAAACAGTAAATAACATAAGATTTGATAATGGATAAAACCCTTAACTGATAAAAACTCCGGAACCAAGCTAATAGTTTCCACTATAGACAATAAAAACTTATAGTAGGATCCAGTTTAAAAAACCCACTAGACTCTCTGATCTAATTCCTACAATCTTCAAGATCCGTTGGAACGTGCTTCACTCACATCTGCTTTCGATTTTCTGGAATTGTTTATCTCACGTTGAACACTAAGAATGCCTCTTTTTTGTACTCTTCCTGTATTTTTGGTCTAGCCTCCATCAATCTTCCGCAACCTCTGAAAGTTATTGAGAAAATACTTTTCTTATGATATCTAGGAAGTGGGTGTTTTGGACTATATGAATTCGATATTTTTCCCAAAGTTGTGGTTGATTGATCTCAAGAATCAAAAGATTAAACTAGATTTCTGGATTCTTGAATTTTGGAATGATGTTATGAAAATGTAAAAAAAATGATCAACCCCTTAAAAACGTACTGGGCAATGGATATTTATGATATGAGGAGTTTAGGTAGTATATGATAGATAAAACTCTTGAAAAATGCAATAGGATTTCTCGGATAACATCGTCACTCGAGCGACGACGAGAGTTGGGCGACAATAATTCTATTTTGGACGCTCGAGCATCAGCTAGGCGACAAAACAACGTAAATCCGACAACTCTTTCTTCTTGTTCCATACTCAAATCCAAATACTCATAATTCATCCATACAACCCTCCAAAAGCTTTCTTGACTTTTACAACTCTTTCGTAATAAGAGTAGTGCTACTCATCCAGGGAGGTGTGTCCCTAATGAAAAATAGACTTACGTGGAAAGCAATGTTTAGACAATAAAAAGACTTAAATATCCTTCCTTCATTCTCTTAATTTAAATTAAGGTTTTCTATATCTAATATATGATAATTTTAGTTTATTTCTCTTAATAAATGGAAAAGTCAATTATACTCGTATTTATCTATATATCTTTTATCAAAACAATCGTTTAATGTTCTAATTTATTAATTTCTCTATTAATTCTGACTATATTTTCTTTTATAGGTTATATCTCTATTATTTTTCAGAAAATAATCAAGTACAGTATAAAATGATTTAATTTTTCTTTTT
>CAIGRF010271123.1:10560-22207 GCA_903798235.1 Fraxinus ornus
CAAACAAAAAACTATATTTTAGTTTATTGTGATTTTACTTTGATTTAGTTGATATTTAAATTTGTAGTAGATATATTTAGTTTGTTTCAGATTTATTGCTAGTAAGATATAAATATATATTGAATTCAATGAATTAATGTCATAAAAGTAGACAAACAAAAAAATATACGGCAAAATCGGTGATTTAAAATCGGACCAAACCGTTAGGTTTAGGTTTGAGTTTTTTTCAAACCGTTCAAAATGGTTTGGTTTAGGTTTAGGTTCTTCTCAAACCAGTTTAAACGGTTTAGTTTGAAAATTTGTCAAAAATCGGTAAAATCGGACCGCTTACACTCCTCACCACTATCCCACATCTATACACAACCGCCACCTCAAAGTTTTCAACAAAAGGTAAGTTTGTATCACCAAATGAAGAATTTTCATCGTATGCACACACCCTTCTTACATCAATTCCGCTATTTGTGGTTCAAAATACTTTTTTTTTTCTTTTTTTAATTTTTTTCATTTGGGTTCTTATTTTCTGCAAAAGAAATTTCTTCTGACCTAAAAGTTGAAGATATATTAAGCTCCTGTTCGACACACATTATTTTTTTCATTCTCATTCTTCTACTCATTTTCAACCACACATTCTTCAAAAAAATAATATTTTCCATCACATCAATAATTTTTCCTTCTTTTTCAACCACATATTCATCATCACATCACTTCAAAAAAATGCATTCTCTCATTATAATATGCATCAAACACACACTAAGTAATATGCGGGTCAATAAATGAACTTAATTTTTTCCTCTATTCTTGACATCCCATAGAGATATTTCTCTTTCAGCAATGCATTTACCATCATCAAATGATAAATAACGGGATGGAAGATATGAGAAATCATTACTTTGGGATATACTAAAACATATATAGTTGAAAGTGACCAGAGGCGAATCCAACATTGTAGTTCAGTTAGGACGGAGATCGTTAACTGTTGATCGATTATCGATGATCGTTGACAATTAACAAACTTAATAGCCGAAAATATAATTCAATACATATGTAAATGCACTAAAATGTGAAATCACAAATCAAAATTTCCGAATTTCCTAAAAACCTAATTTCTCAAAAAGTCAAATCACAATTCACAAATCAAAATTATAACTCATAAGTCATAACTCATAGTTTCAGTCTTTCAGACAATAATACAACATATATTCTCGTTTCTCATAATTCATAAATCATAAATTCACAAAAAAAAAAAAAAAAAAGAGAGAGAGTGAAACTTGAAACAATCGTTCACCGACCAAACTAAAGCGCAAAGGCGCTCACTGTTCATCGAGTCAGGCGTTCACCATCCACCGGTCTCATCGATCGGCGACGTCACAGACGGTAGGTCAGCAGCGGCACAACGTATTCAGTCGTCTCCCAATCTCCTTCATCTGTCGATTTTCATTTTGTGGTTGCAAGCAAAACCCATATATCCATCAATAATAGGTTGATGTCGGTGGAGTATGGACTAATTACCATGGTCCAATGACTTCTCCAGTCCAGCCACCATGGATTAGGCCCATTCATTGGCCTTATTTTTTTTTAAAAAAAGCTCAAACAATAAGAATGAGAAAAAAAATATGGGCGTCTTCTTCATTTTTGGCAGACGGCGACTAACCTGAACGGCTGAACTGAAGCTTTGGGCAGATCCATCGCGGGCGGCCGCCCCTGAAAGTGACGGGGTACATATCTGTCTATCCTTATAACTACAGGGCAACTTCTCATCAACAAACAAATTGACAAGTATTATTTGTCACTTTTTTTGAGCGGTTGTCATTTTTTTAAGTATTTTGTCACTTTTTTGAGTTTTTGTAAATTTTTCAATTTCTGTCACTTTATTGAATTGATTCTTAATGTTTTGATACGCTCTTTTATCATTTTTTTTTTTTAATATTTGCCACTTTTTTGATTTCTTGTCGCTTTTTTGAGTATTTGTTATTTTTGTTATTTTTTAAGTATTTGTCACTTTTTTTAAGTATTATCACTCTTTATAATTTATGTCACTTTTTCCTATTTGGTGTCTTTTTTTAAAAAAATTATGTAACTTTTTTTAGTGACAACATCACTTTTTAATAAAAGTGAAATTGTATGTCACTTTTTAATAAAAACTTAATGTTATACAATATTTTTTACTTTTAAAATACTGTTCATGTGATTTTTTAGAAGACCCTAAAATTTAGAGATATTTTTGTAAGTTGCTCGTTAAAATTTGAGGTTCCATTTTAAAATGTCAACATTATTAAGAAGAGTACTCAATTCCTCATAAATTGATCTGTATTTTCATCTTTATTCGATATGAGATTCTATCCATTAACCCATTGAACCGAACACGTACGTCCTGCACTTTGGCCCACCAGCTATTTGTCTTGTACTTGGGACTGTGTCGTCTACCATTATCATTTCACCAATATTGAATAATTTCCACCATGATTTTACCTTTTTAAACCCTACAGTAACACACTCTTAGTCAAAAATGGGTTCCGACCAGAACAAAAAATCTAGAATATATACTATCAGTAAGTAAGAACTAAGATTAAGTCTGTTAAATTCCTAATTAAACGTTTTTGTGTGGGGTAACATTTGACAATTTTAGGAGAATGAGATTCACACATGGAGTCATCTGAGTTCTTGGAAAGTTCAAACGAAGAGATAAGAACTTTATCAAAAATCAATAGTTCAATATAGATATACATATTTTGCTATATATAGGAGAGCATTAAAGAATTCTTGGCCATTGCCTTTCTTCCTTGAAAATTCTCTTTCTGTCGGTAAAACTTTTGTAGTAATTTACCTCTGGTAGTTAAAAAATGGAGAAGAGGGTTCTTCTTTTTGCATTTACTTTGGTAACAATACATCAGAATTTACAATCTCCAGTGGCTAATGCTCAAACAAAAGGAAGAATGGTAACAGTTTTGAGTCTTGATGGAGGTGGCATTAGAGGCATCATTCCTGGCACTTTTCTTGCCTTCCTTGAATCCAAACTACAGGTACTTTCAAGGTTGCACGTTTCGTACACAATATTGCTCACACGACTGAAATATTATTCCCATCCTCCTCACAATAGATACGATTGTGATTTTCCAGGAATTAGATGGACCTAATGCAAGAATTGCAGATTATTTTGATGTAGTAGCAGGAACAAGCACAGGGGGTTTAATTACTACCATGCTCACGGCTCCTGGTAAAGATAATCGCCCCTTGTATGCTGCAAAAAACATTACTAGCTTCTACTTGGAGCACGGCCCCAAGATCTTCCCTGAGAGAAGGTAAATTATTTAGAAAGACAGATTAATTTTTTCGAGATTTGCTTAATAAAGTACTGATCGTGTCTATATCCTTAAATCTTAAGCCGGAACAACTTCTTCTCGACCATTAAAAATATATTAGGTGGTCCGAAATATGATGGGAAGTACCTCAAGTCATTGATCGAAGGATTATTAGGCAATCTCACTCTGAGCAAGACCTTAACAAATGTGGTGATACCATCTTTTGATATCAAGCTCCTTCAACCAATTATTTTCACTTCAAAAGAAGTAATTACGAATTTACCTTTGTCATATCTATATTTGAATATTTTAATGTTAATACTAATTTGATCAAATATTGTCCAGGCAAAAGCAAGTGTTTCCAAGAATGCTCAGCTATCAGATGTCTGTCTAGGCACGTCTGCAGCTCCAACTTTTCTCCCTCCACACTATTTTGAAACTACGGACGCACAAGGAAAAATAAAAACTCATGATCTTGTCGATGGAGGTGTTGCCGCAAATAATCCAGTGAGTAGTGACTCATAGAACCAATACTTTTTATTTTGTTCAATAAGTCCGAAACAAACTGAATTATATTGATGGATAAATACAGACTCTAATGGCAATCACACACATTTCAAAAGAAATTTTGTTGGGAAACTTTGAACTTTTGGACATGGAACCAATGGACACAAACAGAATGCTGGTTCTGTCATTAGGAACTGGTATAGCTAAACTAGAAGAGAAGTACAACGTAGAGGACGCCAAAAGATGGGGCTTGCTTGGTTGGGTTTACAACAATGGTGCAACACCACTGTTCAACATATTTGCTGATGCAAGCTCTGATATGGTCGATATTCATGTTTCAACCCTTTTCCAATCTCTTCGCAATGAAAAAAATTACCTCCGTATTCAGGTATCCAATCATTTTTAAAATTACTCAGTGCATATTTAATATGCAGTACAGACATGACTGTGCTTAAATGAACAGGAGGATACATTATCAGGGGATGCATCATCAGTTGACATTGCTACCACAAAAAATATGCAAACACTTATTCAAATCGGAGATAGTTTGTTGAAGAAGCCAGTTTCAAGGGTGAATTTGGAAACCGGTCTAACAGAGCCTGTTCAAGGAGAGGGTACTAATGAAGAAGCTCTTACTCGCTTTGCAAAATTACTTTCAGACGAAAGAAAGCTCCGGCAACTTGAATAGAAAGTGGTACTATTATTATCTTAATCGCTGGACAAGGTTGGACAGTGTCATAAATTTTAAACAAAATTTGCACTTTTTTTTTCCCTTCCTTTTTAATATTTCAGACTACACAAGTCACCTTACTAAACAAAACAAAATAATTTTTTAATGAAAATTTGAATTATTCCATGAAATAATAATTACGGCTGCAGGACAATTTTGCCGGACAATTTGCACGAAAGGCATATAGATGAGATATTCTGATTCACACTTGACGATAAACTTGAGAACACCTAACCTCTAAACATATTAAATAATTATATAAGTCATTTATACAAGGATCAAGACAAACTTTTATAAAAACAAGAATCAATAATTAATTTCAGATAAACAAGAAAATGAAGAATACGCCAAGGCAGGTGATACTTATAAAATGGATCATGAACATAAAGTGGACAAAGTATACACAAAGTAAAATCTTGTCCGTTCCGATGAATATTGCGTACCAAACATGCATTGAGTTCATTAATGGATTGTGACGACATGACGGATAGCAGCAATGTGTGGACAAGCAAGATTCAAGAACTAGAAAAGCTGAAGGGAAAACTCGAACAGGCTAAAGATGATGCTATGCAATCATGGTTAGATTCCCAGCCATTAATCGACGAGCTTGAAAAGATGCAGGCAGATTTATCGAGCGTAAAATCACGAGTTATTAAAGCAAATACTGTCATTTCAGATCTTCAAGCTCAACTAGGGACTACAGATATGTGCATAAAGTCTACAAAGGAGGAAGAATTAAAGATGAAAAAAATCATCAACGACAAAAGTGAGGACTTGGAGAGAACGCAGGAAGAAATGGAAAAACTCAAAACGAAAATAGATGAACAGCAACGAAAAAGAACGAAACTTAAACAAGTGTTAAGGCTTAAGAGGCAAAGTCTTTTAACATTGAAACTCACTCATGAAGCAATACAGTTGGAGTCACAAGCATTTGAAAAATCAGCTGCTCATGCACTTAGCTACATCAGTAATAAATCAGAGGCTGCAGTTAATATTGTAGTCCAGTTGACTCATGACTATCACATGTTAAAAAGAAGGGCTAGAGAACAAACTTCACTAGCAGAAAGGCGTCTATCGGTATTCATGGAGCAAAAACTTGTGGCGGAGAACAGTCGGGACTCCTCCTTCAGAAGGTTGCAGCAACTATATTCCCACCACAGATCGAGCAAAAGAAGAATGGAAGAAAATAGAAGTCCTAATGAAGGTTTTGGGGGTCTCACAGCAGAGCAATATGCAAGTATCAGAGAAGTTACTCCAAGGAATCAACAGAAATTCAAAAGTAACAACGGCAACTTTTTAGTCAAGAAAAAGAAAAACTCCATTTTCTATCGAATAAGGAGTTGTTTTGCTCAAAAATTTAGAAAATATTTTAAATGATTTGCATTGCACTGATCACACTCTTATTTATATTACACGCATTCATAAACAATTTATGTGATATAAATAATTTTCAGTGCTTATATTTTGTAATTGGTGTATTCTGAATGAAATGCTGCAAGTTTCATTTGAAAAATAGAAAGTACATCGAAAATCGTAACCGAAGATTATAAGAAAATCACAGCATCCTTGTTTTAATCATGGAAGAGTAAGAGGTCCAAGCACATAAACAGAACAGGAAAACACAAAAACAGGAGAAGCTAAATAGTAGAAACTGAATCATAATCACCTAGATTTGAAATCCATACTCAAGCCTTCTAAAAAGTAATTATTAGTTTATTATCATCCATTTAGGTAGGCAAGTTTCTAGTTTACCATTCTACAATTTTTCCTTCTCTCTCCGTCCTGTCCTGTCCTGTAAGAACACCAATATTACCCATCTTCACCATAGATATACCAAAATCTCTGGAGAAAAGGAAAGGGAATTTGCTATAGGTCGTGACAAACGAAGCGGTGATATTGTCACCCATGAGGGCTTGGTCCGACTGTAGGAGACCAGAATTGTTTACAAGATTCTTGAAATAGTTGTTGTCGAACTTGTTTGTCATAGTAGGATCCAGGGAAGCCAAATTCGTATCAGAATTGTTTCGATTCGGACACAGTACGTAGAGTGCTGAGTAATGATGCATCAAGTGTTGGATCAGGGTTACCAGCCCCGTCAAAGTCGAAAAGCCTCTGTTTAAATGTGAAACATTGAGCAAAGCCAAAAGTATGAGCACCTGCATGGATCAATAAGATCTACTTAGATAAGTTCTTTTTGTAATTTTATTCTCAACTCAAATTGATTCAATAAAGCCTTGTCCCATGTGTATCTAGAGTCAATAATGTATATGGATTTGTACCTGATAGCACGACTACATCTTTCAAATCGAGACCCTTGGATACAAATTTCACTGTAATATTTGTCAAGGGCTCGAAAGGTGATGGCAGGTCATTAGCAGCAGTCTCGTTTGCTGTTAGGCCATCTCGACGTCCCAAGGGAATTGGCCAATAAGGACCCCCAGCCTAGAAGATTTGGTCATGGACAGGATATGCAAGTATTAGAACATTTTGTGGTAATGAAAAAACGAATTTTATAACAGAAAACAATGATATTATTTTTTTTACCAGATAAACAGATTCCCTGGCAGAAAAGAGTCAATATATCAGCACAAGAGACTTTGGATGGGCAAGATTTCTCAATATTTGCCTTTATTGCATCAATAACATCAAATCCTCTAGCCGAATCCTTATTAGGGTTCGCGTTCTTCTCCCCTGTGAATGTGCTGGTATCATCAAGCAAGACAGATCCGTCACAGCCTTGAACCAAAAGTACATAAATTTATTAAACGAAAAAAGTATAATCATGGAATTATAACACAACACCTTGAACACGTTTATTAAATTATTCATCTGGAAGTCTACAAGGTAATGGGATTACATTAGCAAAACAGTCATGGAAATGTAGGCGTAGAGTAGAGGCAGCCATTCTAGTTTCATTAGCTATAGCAGACCAAACACCATATCTGACAATCTTAAGCAAGTTGGGACAAGTATTGTCATAAAATTTATAATCAAGTTGACTGCAACTAAAAGAAACCAGAAACAAGAAACAAAACAAAGAGATGGATAGAAATTTCGAGTAACTTTGATTCATATCTTAAGAGACAAATAGAGAATCAAAAGTTGTACGGATAGTAGTATGTTCGATCAGCAGAAGTAGCAATTTATAAGAGAATGTAACCGATCATTTTATTTTGCTCACTTGGGAGTGGCAGAGCCACTTCACAAGATGTCCCTTTCAGCTAGTTTGGTTCGAATCCACAAAGAAACCTGCCAATCACATCTAGAAAATATAGAATACTCCCAGTGGCCTAATGAGGTATGCCTAGAGTACAGCAATAAAACAGTAATGGTGAAGCCTCAATTTGACTTAAATATATTTCTAAGAAGCATAGTTTTATACCGAAAGTAAGTGTTTATAATTGACATAGAGTTACAATATGCATATGTGATTAGAACATTTGCTGCATTGTATTGAAGAAGTTTTCAGCACTCAGATCCATACATATAACTGTAAATGCATGTGAAAAGGACACCAGAACCATAGATAAGGAGATGATGGTGCCTACCTCATATCGAAAGATTACCCTCCATTTAGCAAAAGAATACGCTTCTTTTTTTTTCGTTCCTTGGACAAACTTGTAAAACCGCATCAATAAAGCTTTCAGAAGATATGATTCAACATGGCATCTCACCGCTGCATATTTTTGAAAAATTCACATATAAGGTCTTTAATCAGAAAATGAATCTAATCGTTCAAGGAGCGTGTTTAAAGATATGTATAATCAATGTTTTAAAACCCAGCCCGAGCATCGACCCGGAAAAGAGAAAGGAGGTCGAACGAGAAGTAATAAAAAAATATTTATAAACATTTACATTTTATTTTCACAACAATATATAATTAAATTTTTACACCATCAATTCAAAATAAATGTATGTTTTTAATATAAATTTTAATAGTTTTTTTATTTGTTAAATCACTTAAAAACTCATTTCAATTTTACTAAATAATTTGTAAGATTAAAAAAAATGTTTAGCAATCTATAGAAATTGAGTAATTTAACTTTGTAGTCATGCTGATGCACCATGTGGTCATAAATAATATTGAAAATGTGTGCTTTATTGAAGTTTGTCAATCCCACATTGAAAGTGTGTTTTATTAAATTTTGTCAATCCCACGTTGGAAGTTTATCAATTATGAGACTCGAGAATGGTTATAAAAGAGCCCCATAGGTAGAAAAGTGAGTAAATGGGTTTCCATCTCTTAAGGTAACCTTTTAATCATATATTATTATTTTTTTAAAAAAAAAATTGGAAACTGATCCAAAAACTGTGACTGGTTCCCGTTTTTCTGGTTATTTGACTGGTTATTAATTAACTGATTATTTTAGTATAATTGGACCAGATTTTGGTCCGGTTCTCAATTTTACCGGTTGAACCGGCCGGTCCGATCCAGTCTTATAAACATTGTTTATAATAGATATAACTAAAAAAAATTATCAATTCTAAAACACTTAGATGAACCAGTTCAAAAAAATTAAGAATAAACATAAGACATGGTAACAACTTCAAGAATTATACAAATGCAGGAAAAAGCCTATAATTTTCGTATTATTATAGGCTTCTGGCAAATCATTACCCTAGTACAATTTTAACTTGATGGTCGAAGTGCAATAAACTATACTATTGTCAAAAGAAAAGGAAAGTTGAAGGACAAATGATGAACAAACAATAAGCAGGAATATATCAGGACAGTGCAAAATGAGTCAGCAATATGCAAGTTGGAGTTTTAACAGGAATGGTGTAATATACATATTCACGTTATTGAGACTGAGTCAGCGTTAATAGAAGAAAGTGGGGACTTTTGGTATGACTTTCACTGAATTCAGACAAAATTGAAGAGTCGATGTAGGAAAAATTAAGATGAAGTTGGGTAAGTGGAGACAATGTATAGTTGAAAGTCGAGTTGTCTAAAAAACGAAAAAGATAAAGAACATCAAGTTGTGCATTAGGATGTTAAATATGACAAGTCGAGCCTGCTCGTCTCAAGAAAGTTGAGCTCCGGTTGGCTCATCTCAGAAAGTTGGGCTCCGCTCTGCTCGCTCCTTGGCGCGATGAGATTGAGCAGACTCACTAGCCACTCGTAGCTCGCATTTTTTTAATATATATAAATCAAAATTTGCACTTTTCAGCTAAAATGCGAGCCTCATGCGAGTCAACTCATGCAATCCCCTCGATTCGCTACTCGGCTCGTTCCACTTAATACCCCTATTATGCACTGAACCAAACCTGGCCCATCCAAAGATTTTATCGGAGCGAAAAGTTAAATAGGAAAACTCGATAGTTCCTAAAGGGTAAGCTAATTATCAATTATCAATGAAGATAAATAACACTGCTCGATCCTAAATTCTAGTTTCTTAGGGCTTTAAAATTTTGCTGGAAGTGAAACGGTAAAAGTTTCAGAAATACTTCTTTTTTGGAAAAAGAAAAATTAGAAATAATTTTTTTTTTAAGAAATTAGAAAGATAAATATTTATTTGTACTAACAAATAAATTACACGGAAAAATGATGTTCCCAAAAGACTCCATTAAATGTCCGAAGAAAGGTATTTTAACTTCAATTTGAAATCTCTGTGCAAACCCAAAAAATAAAGACTACAAACTCATGCAAGACATAGTTAATAAAAATTGGAGCTTTCGAGCTATATAATCGTGAGTGAAATAAATTGTTGCACTCTGGTTATTGGTTAAAATAGACAAATAATCAAATTCCATTTCATCTCTGTAAAAATTACTCAGTTTCCAAGCCATCTTATTTTTTAAGCTTACAATTTGGAAAACGACGAAAGAGTTTTTCTAAAAACCTCCACCACCCATCATGCCAATTTTACTCAAAAATCAAACAGGAAATAAACGTAAATTCTCATGAACTAAATACATATAGACACATTGACAGTCACAGACATAACTCATGAAACATAAATTATAACGCACGATTCATAAATGATAAATCAAAAAGTGAACTAGAACAAAAAAAAAAAGGCATTAGACTCACAGTCACAACAGCAATGCACGCTAGTGGCGGAGATCGGAGAGGCTAGGCGACTCGTTAGCGGCCAGTAGCAGGTCACACCGTCACAGGGCATGGGCCAACTGCGAGTGAGGGAGGGATTGAGAATACAGAAAGGGTTTGCAATGCGATTCCGTTTGGAATTGCAATTGGAATTTGAATAAAGCTGGGTGTACAGAAGGGCTTTCACAGAAGCTTTACAGAAACTTAAAAAAGTCACGTGCAGTCCATGGAAAAAGCGTGCGGCTCCATCGTGCAGCTCCATTACCATTAGACAAAATAGAGGGAAAGCATCAATTTTTTTTCTCTTTCGTCAATTATCGTTCTCCTTCCCGCCCAGGCTTGCAGCTCATCTAATCGGCGTAATAATCCCTCGAAATAGAGTGTCTTCTTCGAAGCTCTTCATCGATCTCGGTTACATTGTCCTTCCTCGACCTCGAACACTCCTTATTCGAAGAGAATCATCAAAATGTGCGAGCAGATTCCGGAGATCGACGTGGCGCTTTCCGTGCCTTGACTGCCCTTGCTGTTGAAGAATGTTTTGATTTCTTTGTTTAACTTGACATGGATATGTGAACTAATTGTGCAGGAACACCGATCCAACACCGCCCCCCAAAATCCGCCAATACCGTCGATCAACAACGATGGCAACGGATTTGAATGGATTTGAAGGGATTCTGCACAATCAGAATTTGCAGCAGCAATTTGAAGTCTGGTGGCTGATAAATCTCAATTTTTTTCTGTTCTCATCTTCTCTTTTCCATTGTCTTCTTATATTTGAGGAGAAAAAATGTGTGGAATTGCTCTTGCTGAATTGATGTTCCAAGTTTGTTTCCAAGTTTAGTGATTCGAATTGATGTTCCAAAATTGATGGTCTTGCTTATATATATTTAAGTAGATATTGTTATTATCGATTACCAATCACACTACTTATTATTCTTACCAAGTGTGCTTCAGAATCAATTAAATCAGTCTCATATTCTATGCTTCAATATAAGGTACATTGAACAGGGGATTTGTTTGGTTCTTGGTTCAGCTTTGGGTGTGGATACTTGTTCATTA
>CAIGRF010271125.1:4680-37888 GCA_903798235.1 Fraxinus ornus
GAGGAGGCAATTTGCGCCGGAAAGACGAGAGGTAATACGAGAGGAAATCAATAAGCTTGTCAAGGCGCAGTTCATCAGGGAAGTCCAATACCTAGATTGGCGCGCTAATGCCGTACTCGTCTAAAAGGCTAATGGCAAGTGGAGGGTATGTATCGACTTCACAGATCTCAACAAAGCATTCCCAAAAGATAGCTATCCCCTACCTTGAATTGATAACCTGGTACACAGTACCTCAGGCCACAAGTTGTACAGCTTTCTTGATGTGTTCTCGGGCTATCACCAGATCTTTATAGTTGAAGAAGATCAAGAAAAGACATCCTTCATCGCTGACTCCGACATATATTGCTACAATATCACGCCATTTGATTTTGAAAAATGCAGGGGCAACATATCAGAGACTCTTCAACAAAGTCTTTGCTGACCCGATCGGTAAGAACATTGAGGCCTACATCGACAACATGGTGGTCAAAAGTAAGTACGTGAATAAACATATTTCCAACCTAGAGGTGTTCTCTAATATTTGAACTTTTGAAGATATAAGATGAAGTTAAACCCATCAAAGTGTGCTTTTGGGGTGGCATCAGGAAAGTTCTTGGGATTCATGATCATGCATAGGGGGATTGAGGCGAATCCAGATAAAATACAGGCCTTATTATCCATAGAATCACCTAGGAGCAAGAAAGAGGTTCAAAAGTTAACACGTAGGGTCGCTGCCTTGAATAGGTTCATGTCTAGAGCAGCCAACGGGTGCTTTTCCTCTTCAAAGTTCATAGAGGCAACAAAGGTTTCAGTTGGAATGAGGAATGTGAAAGAGCTCTTCGGGAACTCAAACATACATTGGCGACTCCTCCAGTCCTCACAAAGCCTGAGCCCAGAGATATATTGTACTTATACCTGGCCGTATCTTAAAATGCAGTGAGCGGTGTACTGCTGAAGGAGGTGAAGAAGGCCTAACAACCATCTATTATATGAACAAGGTATTTCTTAATGCAGACAAAAAATATATGTTGGTAGAACAACTTGCCTTTGCACTGGTTATGTCGGTTCGAAAGTTACGAAAGTATTTTCAGTCACATCCAATTGTGGTGCTCACAGACAAGCCACTCAGACAGATATTTCATAAAGTTTGTTGAAGTGGACAATTGAACTTGGTGAATTCGATTTAGAGTTCAAGCCCCGACCTTCTATCAAAGGACAAGTACTACTAGACTTCATCGCAGAGCTCACCCCTAGGCCTTGGGGGCTAGAGAATATCTCGAGCACTACGATGAATACCTTGGAATTATTCATTGACGGGGTATAAAACTCATCGGCACTCAGATTCGAATTTGAAGCCAATAATAATGAGCCGGAGTATGAGACTGTTGTCATTGCTCTTGAACTTGCTAACAGCTTGGGCATTGAACATGTCAAGCTCTTTAGCAATTCACAACTGGTTGTCGGGCAGATTAAGGGATCATTCGAAAGGAAAGATGAGAAGATGATAATGGTAAGGCAGATACATTATCAAGATTTGTATTCATGGAAGTAGATGGACTTGATAAAATAGTGTACATTAAATGGTAACAGAGCCTAGCTTAGGTTGGGAACTGAGTGTCATGGACATTGATAATAAGCCCTCATTGATGGACCCCATAGTTGAATTCATAACTAATGGAAACCTCCCCGAGGATCCAAAAGAAACTATGAGCATTCGATCTAGAGCTCCCAGATATTGTATCATCGAAAGAGTCCTCTTTCGCAGGAGTTTTACACTTCCATATCTCAGATGCCTCAGGCCTTCTAAATCAGGCAAAGCTTTGGCAGAAGTTCATGAAGGAATATGTGGTAATCATCAAGGAGCACGAGATCCATCCTTCAAGCTCATAAGGTATGGATACTATTAGTCGACCATGAAGAAAGATGCATCGGACTGTGTGAAAAGATGTGATAAGTGCCAAAGATTCGACAACATCATTCATATTCCTGCTGAAGAGCTCACCCCCATAAATTGTTTGGCCCCTTTCGAACAATTAGGAGCTAACATTCTCTGGCCCTTTCTAATGGCAAGAGGATAGTTAAAGTTTGTGGTGCTGTAGAGCACTTTACAAAGTGGATAGAAGCAGAACCTCTAGTAACTATCTTAGATCCCAAGCTAAGGTCTTTCATCTAAAAGTCTGTCATATGCAGGTTCTGGATACCTAAGGTACTCATAATTATAGGAAGCAATTTGATAATACACAGTTCAAGAATTTTTACACCAACCTTAGGATAGATCATCGCCTAACATCGATTTCACACCCTTAGAGTAATGGTCTGGTCGAGGTGACTAACCAGATTATATTGTAAGACCTCCACACAAAGATCAAAGGTCCTCCTGGTAACTAGCTTGGAGTTATCCTCTATATTGTGGATTTATAGGACTTCGCACAAGACAACAACATGTGAGACCCCATTTATGCTAGCTTTTGGGTTGGAGGCCACTATCCCAATTGAAGTTACCCTTCCATCATTGAGGCGTTTGGAGCAAAGTACCGGGGAACATACCACAAAATATCTTAACAGGCTGCACTGCGAGTTGCCTCCTATCAGAATGGGATGACCAAATATTTTAATAGCGAGGTCAAACTCAAGAGATTTAGTGGGATGTAGTGGTCAGAAGGGCTGAGGCCGCGGGTCATGTACCTAGCAAACTTGGCCCGGCATGGGAAGGACCTTATGAGATCATTAGACAAGTCCAAGGGGGAGCATATAGCTTGAGAGATATGTCCGGAAGGCCATTGCCAAGGCCTTGGAACGCTGACAACCTCAAGACTTATTACAAGTAGTGGTCCTCACCTTGTCTTTTTAATTTAGTTAGTTTTACTTTTATTTTTGGGCTTGCATGCACCTTTTTCTCATTTTTAGTTAGTTTAATTTTTGGTCAGGCTTGTACACTCCGCGCATTCTTTCCTATTAGTTCGTTTATCAAGGCCTGGGAGCCTATACTTGTTTAGATTATAGGAAAGCTTATATGAAATAACCATTGGGAATGTCTCAACAAAAATGTTTTTAAGTATTTTTCCCAAATACCTATCACGAGCAGGCACCTCCGAGATATGCTATGGGCATGCGCTCAAAAGACTTGTCATGAGTAGGCACCTCATGGCATGACATGAGTAAATATCTCAAGACATGCCATGAGCATCCACCTCAAAGACATGTCACGAGCAGGCACCTCCAAGACATGCTATGAGCATGCACTCAAAAGATCTATCATGAGCAGGACCTCCGAGTCATGCTACGGGCATGCACCCTAAAGATCTGTCACGAGCAGGCACCTAAAGACTTGCCACGGGCATGCACACCAAAGACCTACTATGAGCAAGCACCTCTAAAGAATGCTCGAGCATGACCATTCCAAAAAATATAATCTTGAACTAAGATGTCATCGAACAATGCTCGAGATCGAGACAGCCTCAACTTATTTGTGTCATCGTCAAGATTAGAACTCGGACAAAAACTCAGTTAAGTGTGTAGTCGTCGAGGTTAAAACTTGCAAAGTCAGATTGATTGAGCCATGATCAAGCTCCATACTTCATTAATTAAGCTATTTTCGAGCTCATTACTAAGTTTAGTCATTGAGCTATCCTCGAGTTCGGTACTTTATCAAAAAGATAGTTAATTATCTGACCGTTAAGATTGAATTAATGGTCTGGTCGTCGAGTAAATGACCACCAAGTTTGTTCATCAAGCTCTAGATGTTAAAAAAGTTAATTAATTATGTAATCCTCGAGCTCTAGACATTGTCTGGACATTAATCGAATGCTCATCAAGATCAAAACCTTGTCAAAAAATCAATTAATTGTCTGATCGTCGAGCTTGAGAATTCATTAAAACAGTTAATTAATTTTGCTTTCGTCGAGCTAAAGACTATTAAACAGTTAATTTTGTTATCGTTGAGGTCAAGAGTTTATTAATAGTTAATTGTGTTATAATTGAATATAGGAAAGCCAATAAACTCATGTCGAGCCCAAATGCTAGGTCAGTCGTCGTTTTAATATGGTCTTCGAGCATATGTTCATTGAAAAAATAAAACAAAAGGCCCATAAGCTTGGGTATTATACCTGTAAAATTTAACAGACAAAATAGCTCATATTGTTGGGCAATGTACTTTGGAATTTACAATCAAAAAAGAGCTCGGGACGGGGAATCCTAATCTAGATCTTCGTACCCAGGATCTTGGTTAGAGGTTCAATGTCGACCTCATCATTGTCGCCTTTACCCTCGACAGTATCCTCGATGTCAGATAGAACAAGGATGTCAGCTATGTCGAGCACGGACTTTAAGTCGTTGGGCTGAACATTATGGAGCTTTGCCCGAAGATAGGCTCTGGCCTCTTTGAAGGCATGGAGGTAGGCCCCTGAAGCGTACTCAAACTTCAGCCTGTCACATTCATCGAACATCTTGAACTCTTCCCAAGCCCGTGCCATGGCCTCAGCTAACTTGGCTTCATATTCTTTACATAGGCGCTCGAGCTCTAAGTTAGCTTCATTGGCCTCGTCCTTTGTAGCACCTATTTCGTCCGAGCTTTCCTTAGCTCATTCCTGGCGTCATAGCGCTCCTTCAAAATAGCTACGCACCCTGCCTTCAGATTATACAACTTCTTGTCCCTCAGCTCGACAGCCTCTAGAAGCCCGACCATTTTGTGCGACTCGTCCATACCTTGCAACGAGAGGCCTTGGGCAATACTTAGGGTCTAAACAAGGAACAAGCATGTGTAAATGCCGAGATGAATACATAACAAAATTCTAAAACATAAAAGCTCTTACCTTCAAGGTGAGGAACTTGAGGGCTTTCATCCTCTCGTCGAATCCAATATCTCCTCGATAACCGAGGATCATCAGAGACCTCACCATCGTCGTCGTTGAGGTGGAGGTGGAGGAACGATGACACGATTAACTACTAAGGTAGCCCAATATCTCCTCGATAACCGAGGCAACAGAGGAAATACAGTCATCCTCGAGGCCTACAACCTCGGGGATAAGGTGAGGAGGAAGTTCCCAGGGTAATTGAGTCGATGATATATCGGCTTAGGGCTCGGCTCATGCTGTCTGGGTTGGGAAGTTTCTCCAGGCCCCCTTTTTGTGTCCTCTCGCTTCGAGACTTGGGGTCTCTTTTTTCCTTTGGTTGATATTGCAGCTTGAAGCTAAGGTGCCTTTGCATTCATGAGTTTACGGAGGGCGAAGGGATCGAAAGACATTTTTGCATGGAAGATACAACTTATTAGTTTGACCATATCATCAGGAATAGAACTCGAGAATACAAGGTATAAAGCCCTACCCTCGAGGCCTCTAACATCGACGAGGTTTAGAACTTCATCCACGAGGATTTCCTTTATATCTAGCACTAAGGGTTTGAGCCCCTTAAGTATCTGCCTATCCATCTCTAATGACTCGAAATAAGCCTGACCGTCACAAAACTTTGCAGCATCAGGGACACTCAACCTCGACCAGAATGGAAGGGTGGGATCTTGAGTAACTATGTAAAACCATTTATCCTTCTAGCCCTTTAACGAGATTGGCATTCGATAAAGGTCGCGTAGGGCTCGATCCCCAAATACCTACATGATATGAAGAAATAGATGAGCATCCTCCATGCATTGGGCACTAACTACCCTGGGCACATGGAGTGCTCGACCAAAAGACTTAGAAAAATGGGTGCAAAGGCCACCTAAACCTGGGCATTAGCCCAAACTCTCGAGCTGCTACCACAGCGAGGTGTTTCTTAAACTTACAGGGTTCGTCGGGGTATTTAAACTCAATGTTAGTTGGTACCTAGGGCGAGTATCTCGAGGAACAGCCACGGGGATCATCGAGGTTTTTATATCATCGATACCACTCAAACTACCAGAACCCTCATTACTCGACATCTCTCAATAAAAACTAAGAAAATAACTTAAAGTCTTGAGCCTTACCTTAATGATTATCCGACGACCAAAAGATCCTAAGAACTGTGATCGACCTCGACCTTGCAGGAGGATTTATAGCAGAGTGAAAAGTGAAAAATGTAAAAGTGAAATGGCTATTTATAGGCATTGAAAAGGAAGCCCAAGAGTCGTCATTTGGGCCATTGGATCTTGCTAAGTGTCAACTATCCAACGTTCCCTATTCACCACCATATTCTAACCCGAACAATCAAAGTTTATAAAGCGAACGACATCGAATTATCTGGAGCATTCAAATCACGAGCATCCCACTCGCCTGTCATTAGGGATTGAGCATGTGCAACCACACCTAATTCTCGAGCTTTAGGAGTGGATGCACAGGGGCCAGTGATGTGATCATTATGGCACCTTAGCACGAGGACTGTAAGGGCTCCCAATTCTCAATTATGGGACCCATGTCCTCGGGACTTGATAGTCCTCTGTATACATCGAAGATTGCTCTCATGAATACCTACAAAATTACATGGGTCGTCCTCGAGATGTGTGGTGGGGCATTTACCATAATCAACTTCCCAATGTACTCTATGATCGAACGGTGACAGTCATTACCCCGTAAGGACTCTAACCCTATCCAATTACCAATATTCAAGAAATTATAGGACTGTAATGAGTCTATCTTGGAAAATACTATAGGTAAAGTAAGGTGAGACTTCTAGTTTTACTCCAACACTAACTCCTACCATAAGTCATTCTGAAAAATAAGGTAATGAGTCCTACTAGGAGTCCACTACTACTTAGCTCTATAAATATGAGGCACTGGAATATTATTCATGTACCTTTTCACATATATTTTTCAGCATATATCTTCTTTCTCTATTCTTTCTCTAACTTAAGCATCGGAGGGACGAGGAGGACAAACTTTGACGCCTTTGTTTCAGGTACCGGAAGATCTTGTTCGTGCTCATTCTCAATCATCAAGCTCAAAATTCAACAGGTGCGATTTTTGGTAGAATCAATATCTATAATTGATAACTTTTCTAGATGTGTGTGTTTATTTTCCAACACATAAATCGGAGACTTTTTCAAATTTTTAAAATTGAAAAGTTAAGATAGAAAACCAGATAGGTAAAAGGGTAAAATAATTGAAAACTGATAATGGTTTTGAATTCTATAATGTTGGCTTTGATGGTTTGTGTAATGAATGTGGCATAACTAGACATAAGACTGCGACATACACTCTCCAGCAAAATGGGGTTGTTGAAATGGTGAATCGTACTTTACTTGATAAATTTAGATGTATGATGTTAATTTTTGGTGTGTCTATATCTTTCTAGGGTATAGTTGTTATGGGTGCATGCTATTTAACCAATATAACTGTCTACTGCCTTAAATTGTGATACATCATATGAAAAATGGCATGGTAATTAAAACTTTTGGTTGTGTTTCTTTCTCTTGTCAAAGTGAGGACAAATTAAACCTAGAGCTAAGAAATGCGTGTTCTTAAGATATTTTGAGGGAGTTAAGGGGTATAAGTTGTGGGATAGAAGCCAAAAGGGTGTAAAAATAATCTTAAGTCACAATGTCGCCTTTAATGAGTCCGATTTGCCTTGTATGGAGAGTGAAAAACAACAAGAATCTATTACAGAAGTGTTCCTAGTTGAGGTGGAGAGAGTGAGTGTCCACGTCCCCACTACTTTGAGTGAGGTATAGAGTGATACATAACAAAATTAGTAGAACATAGAGTTAGAAGAAGATGAAGATATTGTAGAAGAGAATCATATTGACTAAGACCCTCTAATCGATTATCAATTAGCTATAGATAGAGAGATGAGACCATGTAAGGAGCTATGAAGGTAGTCTGATCATAATATAGCCTACTCTAGTTATTAAGAGCTAGTTGATAAGGAGCAACACTTATGAAGAGTGAGAAATGTAAGAAATGACAGAGTATCAAGAGAGAAGAGATGAGTTCTTTTGCTAAGATTCTAACTTGGGGTTATAGTTCCTAGACTTAAGGATAAATTCATAGTAGGATACAAATGTGTTTATAAAATAAAAGAGTGAACCACTGAGAGTGTGCCTGTGAGATATAAGGCTAGGTTAGTAAGCAAGGGATAAACATAGAAGGAATGGATGGATTAAAATGAAATCTTTTGGCCCGTTGTTAAGTATACTACCATTAGAGTCATACTTGCTTTCTTTGCTAACTATGACATGGAACTTGAATAGCTTGACATTAAAACTGTTTTCTTGCATGGGTGACCTTGATGAAAATGTTATTATAAACCTATAGGTTTAGAAAATAAAAACAAACCTGGTCATATATGTTTTCTTAAGAAATCTCTTTATAGGTTAAAACAATATCAACAGTAATGGTGTAAAAAGTTTGATTCTTAGTGTTTTCTATTGGTTTCAAGAGGAGTGAGTTTGACAATTGCTTGTATTAGCACACTACAGCAGAAATGATGATTGTGTATATTTGTTACTTTATGTGTATGACATGTTACTAACAAGATTAAGAGTAAATTAAGTAAAGAATTTGACATAAAAGATCTAGTACATGCTATGAAAGTGGTAAACAAGATTAAGAGTAAATTAAATAAAGAATTTGACATGAAAGATCTAGGACATGCTATGAGAATTCTTCATATGGAGATTAACATGAATATGTCTAATTCTTGCTTATTTGTGCATCAAACTTAAGTGCTCAAAATTTTGAAAACATTTGACATAATTGATTGCAAACCTACTTCTGTGCCTCCTGGATACCGTTCTATTTTGCCAAAGGAATAATCACCTACTAATGATGAGGAAAATATTTTCTGAGTAAAGTTCCTTACTTAAATGTTATTGGCTCCGTTATTTACATGATGGTTTGCATTATGCCAAATTTGGCCCTTACTGTTTGTATTTTAAGTAAGTACATGTCTAGTAGAGATAGAAATAATAAGAAGTCAACATCTTCTTTTGTGTTTACTTTGTGTGACTCTTGGATGAGTTAGAAGTCACAACTTCAACATATGGTTGTTCTATCAACTACTGAGTATGAGTATATAACTGCCATTGAAGCTATTAAAGAAACTTTATGATTTAGGGGTTTACTTAATGAATTGGGTGTCTAAAGCAATAATGTGATTGTATATTCTAATAGTCAATCTGCCATCCATTTGTGTAAAAATCCTGTGTTTCATGAATACACTAAACAAATTGATGTCAGGCTAAATTTTATTAGAAATGTAGTATCTCAAGATTTGATAAAACATGAAAAAATGCATTCAGATTATAACCTTATGGATATGAGCATTAATGTGCTCTTCTTGGTAAAGTTTAGAAGACGTCTCACACTTCTAAACATCAATAAAGGTATGCGATACTTCAACATGTTTGTAATCACATTATGTAACTAGACTAAACTAGTTTTTCTCTTGCATGTGTATTTGTATCAAGGTATATGTTTGTTAGGTATTTTGATAGCAAATACAAACTAGCCTAACCCCCATGCATCCCAGTCTCCTCATTACCTACGTAGCTCTCCACCACATCAGCCCCTAGATTGCGACAGTAAACCGTTCCATCGCCTGATTGAAGATAAGAAAGCTCGATTTCATTAGGTTAAGGTTAAATTGACTTGTTTGATAGATTTTTAACTTGATTAGGGACGATTTTTACCAATTAGGGTTGAATAAGACTAGTTCAAAAAAGAACATATTTTACAAAAAGAATATTTGTGATATTTTATATGAAACTAATTCAAATTGAAAAGTAGGAAGTATATTTATTTGAAAAATGGTTCTTGTACATAACTTTTTTTGTAATATTGTACATAATGATGATGTATCAAAATATAAGTGAAAGATCTATTTGATTGATGAAATTTTAATTCAATTAAATCTCACCATATCATATGTTGGTAAACCATTATGTAAATTGTCATGTACATGTAGTACAACCGTATCTATTTTTAAAGTCATTTTAAAAGTCTCGTCATAAAAAATTATACATGGAGTAGTTTGTAGAAGTACCAATTAATTAAGCATTCATTTGACATATTTATTAATGATTTATAAAGAGAAATAGTAGCGAATTTCACGAAGCGTGTTACACCTCTGATAACGAGTCTCCATGTCAAAATAAGGCCCACACTACGAGGCATCGAAGTTTCTAAAATAAGACAACATGAAGCGGATATCCATAGTGAATAGGGTTGACAAGAACAAGGATCGAGTTGTATGGCTAGAAGACACACCTACTGATGGTAGTAAATGCTTTGGCGTAAGATACATATATTTTATACAGAGATATGCCCAAGATAAAATCTTATGAATGATGGATGTGACATCTCTGCAGCAGAAGCCAATGTATCAATTCGAATCCATGTGTTAGAAACATTAAATGCCCACCTCTGGAGTGTTAGATGGACATCTATGAAAAGACGTATCGGACCAGTAGATGAGGTCACGTTTCTTCTATCCAACGGTTCTTCTTTCACCAATCTCTACACGAATACTCATGCTTTGTACCTTTCTAAGGTGATGTAACTTCACTTTTAAAAAACCACCACTTCTCATCCCCTCTTGAGATATTATAGAAATTTTGACGGTTTTCGACATCAGAATTAGTTGTTTACAATCTGAATTGATCGTCGTAGTGTTCGTGGCTTCTACCACCATCATCGAGAATGGCCACGAGCGACTGACCGTTTGTGCCAAGTGCACAGGGAGGAACATATGTGGAGTTTCTTTTTGTTGGCCATGTGGAGATCCATTTTCCAGGTTCAAGAGATTTACGCTGTATATAGAAATCCACGCTTCTATTGCGATAACTTGATTACTGCGGGAAAAGCCAAAATTTTCCTATTAAAGAAATGTCTTGTTCTTAAACAAAAAACAAGTGAAAGTTGGCTAGAATCCAATCATTAATTTGGGTTGCTAAAAGGAGTCTTAAAACTAAGTTAATGAGTTCAAGTAATGAAGATGGTAATCCCAGAAAAGTGAGAGAGGCCTTTGAAGTAGAGGTCATCCGAGCTAATGTCACTCATCAGAGACCTCACCATCATCACCGCTGAGGTAGAGGAACGATGATACGATTAACTACTGAGGTAGCCCAAATGGCCACCAACATGAGAAGTGTTGTACCACAAAACGCTACCATGCATACGCTCCACATGCAAGAGATAGATTTTCAAGTACCTCAAGATATGCCCCAAACAACCTACGACCAACGCCAGGAAGAAGTACAAAATCAAAGAAGGCATTCCAACTGCCAGATAAGAAGCCCATGTTGAAAGGGAAGTAGGAGTAGATTTCTCGTCCTACGCTGAGGGCCTCCATGCCAGCAACCCACAGCTAGGATAGAACTTCCCCTTAGATTATGAACCCAGAAGTCTATCAACGTGTTAAATAGAATATAATAAAATCTAAGGATCATGAACCAATCAACACATCAAATGACTCAACATGAGCAAATGTAAACTTGGGGACTCGTGCTCCTCCGCCTATTCTCCACTTTATCTGATCATGGTCTATCTCTCTTTAATGAAAATCTAACGCTGAGGCCTCTTTCAAAGGCTCTCAAGAAGTAGCCTTGGAGGCAGTAGTCACCTCAACCATTGTCGGAGGCATGTTTTTCATCTTTATTATTATCCTAGTTGGGATACTAGAATGATGTGGAGGGGACCTTATCACAGTGGGCCGATAAGATGATGACCCAACTACCCTTTTTCCCTTCTTTACAAAGGGCTCCTTATTTTCCTCCTCTCATTCGAAGGATGGAACTTTTTGTTGGTGCTCACCAGGTCCTCTATTTGTTTTTTATAAGCCACTGACGAAGTCTTCAACTTTCCCACCTTGGCCATAAGCCGTTGTATAGTCGAAAAAGTCCGGCCTCAAGGGCCCTCTTCTTCAGGAAGTCATCTGCAAAAGATTATCAAGTGTTAGGACTTCAATTTAATGAACTAATAGCAATGATTGTCATTTTTAATTTACCTTGAATGGCCATTAAACCATTGTTGATGAAGTGTCTATTTTTCTTTATCATGAGCTAGTCGTACGATCGGCTCTTATGCGAGAGCTGATAGATAATGCAAATAGTGTTGAAGTCCTCTGTCAACAGTTTGCACTGGGGCAACACACCTATACAAATACCACACTTAGATGATGAACATAACGTATTAAACATAAAGTTAGCTCCCAGGGTACTCACTAAATATTGAGAACTTTGTCGAAACCGTCAGAGGCACCAGGGGGTCACCCTCCATCATGTCCCACCTTCATGAAGCCTAGAACCATGAGACTTTCCAATATTTTATAGAAGATAACAGATCGACCATGAATGGAGTATGAGCCCCTCGAGACGTCTGAAGTATCGCTCTTCGTCTTATCACTCTCTATGGTTACTTTGGGAATGTAGAGGTTTGGAAGACATAAAAAGGCATCTCTACCCCATAAGAGGCTTCATGTTATAGCATCCACGACCCAACCATTTGGCATGAATTTGGGTCCAACTGGATCGAAGCTAGGCCATAGGATCTTAAAACGAAGTAGAAGAAGGGATGGATATGCAACCTAAACCCAACATTAAGGATGACCTCAATCATCACCACTCACCTGTGCTTTGGATAACAGGCTTGCTCTTCAGGGTTTAGAACTATTAGCCCTATATTATCTGGGATTCGAAATTTTGCCTTCAATCTCGCCAAGTCACTAGTCCTCATCTTCTAGGGGTAATCAGAAGCCCGCCAATGCATTGAAGTATCTACAGGGCTATCTAGCCTCTTCGAAATATTTTTCCCCTAGGTATAGCCTTAGACACCTCATTCGAACCCAACACGATGGGTTTACTCAGCCTAGACACTACCAACTCATCTCCATCACCTCGTCTTGCATTTCGAAGCCATTTTTTCAAGCAAAAAAGAAAAAAAAAATGATGTTCCAAATATTTACCTAATGTAACAAATGGTGATATAAGCTAGTTGCCATAAACTTCAGGAACAATGCCAAAATGCAAGAACATTACGGAAATCTTGGTTTTTGCAGAGTGAAATCGCGAAATTTTTTTTTTTTTGCAAAAATTAGAAACTTCAGACAATAAGGTAAAATCCTCTTATAGGCAGCCTCCATCAACCATCTCCATTGGATGAAATCTGGTCCCATTTGGGCAGACCACTGTTTGATTAATCATCGCCGTTAAGATAAAATGTAAAAAACACTCAATGGTTGGGATCTGGTAGTACAACACACACATTCAGGTAATGTGACTCCCCGAACTTAACAGCCACCTGCCATGATTAGCAGTTAAAGCCCAAGAAAAGTTTTTCTTGGTAGCAATCAGCTGCTTTTCTTGGAAACATGAAACAACCTTCAAGTTATTGGCACAAATTCCAATGATGAGCCTTGTCTTCTAGCTAGGACGTTGCCTTTGCCATGCCAGCTTTAATCAAACATGCTACCTTCTAAAGCCTTGTCCTTCAGTTAGGACGTCGTCTCTGCTGCACCATCTTTTATCAAAGCTACTACCTTCTAAAGTCTCATCCTCGACTTAGGACGTTGCCTTTCCCACACCAGCTTTTAGGCCTCGTCATTCAACTAGGATGTCGCATCTGCCACGCCAGCTTTTATCAAAGCTGATACCTTCTAAAGTTTCGTCCTTCAGCGAGAATGTCGCCTTTATGACACCAACTTTTATCAAAGCTGCTACCTCTAGCTAGAACGTCGTTTCTCTCACGCCATCTTTTATCAAAACTTCTATCTTTTGGAGCTTCGTCCTCTAGTTAGGACGTCGCCTCTGCCACGTCGTTTCAATCAAAGCTGTTATATTCTAAAGCCTCGTCTTCCAGCTAGTGCCACACCAATTTTTATCAAAGCTGCTACCTTCCAGATCCTCTTCCTCCAACTAGGACGTTGCCTCTACTACGCTAGCTTTTATAAAGTCGCTACCTTCTAGAGCCTCGTCCTCTAGCTAGGACATTGCCTATACCATGCCAACTTTTATCAAAATTGTTACCTTCGAGAGCTTTATCCCCTAGCTAAGATGTCACCTCTGCTACTACAACCATGTGTAATTTCATGCGTTATATGAATATCCATGCTAGACTTGGGAGACTGACGAGAGCATCTATAATTAAAACTTGTTAAAAAATTCGGCCATCCAACACAAAATCCACGTATTATATGAATATATATTTATGGACTTTGGGGACTATTGTTATACATCTAATAATGAGTCTCTAGGTCAAAACAAGGCCCACACTCCGAGGTGTCAAAGCGCATAAAGCAAGACAGCACAAAGCGAGTATCCGAAGCAAATCAGGTCAACATGAATGAGGACTAAGCCACCTAACTAGAAGACACACCAACTAATGGTAGTCAATGTTTCAGCAAAAGATGCAAATTTTTTATACCAAGATTTTTCAAAGGTAAAATCTTATGAATGATAGATGTGACATATCTATAGCAGATGCAAATGTGTCAATTTGAATCCATGTGTCAAGAAACATTAAATGCTCGTCCACCTATGGAGTGGCAGATAAATGTCTATAAAGAGACACTTCAAACCAGCAGATGAAGCCACGTGTCTTCCATCCAACTGTTCTTCTTTCACCCTTTCCACTATAAATACTCATGCTTTGTGCCTCTGTAAGGCAATGTAACTTCACTTTTAAGAATTCACCTTTCTTCTACCCTCTTGAGATATTATAGAAATTTTGACAGTTCCCACTATCGAAATTAGTTGTTTCCAATTATCATTGACTGAGTTAATCGTAGGAGTCTTCGTGGCCGCTACTACCACCATCGGGAATGGTCACAAGCGACTGAACGTTTGTGCCAAGTGCGCAGTGAGGAACATACATGGAGTTTCTTTTTGTTAGCCACGTGGAGATCCATTTTTCAAGGTCAACAAATCGCACGGATCATATAATTAATTATAATTATGAATTTATGGTTGACACTAATATTTAGCAATAATTACTTATATATATACCATTTATAAATTTCTCTCCAAGCTAAGGCTGAAAATTCTACCTATTGCCCAATACAATATTTCACTATCTACAAAGTCTTTCAACTTGCCCTCTAGTTGTAGCAGTTCTCGTCACATGTTCCTTCCATGTCAATCATCCAAAAGAATCACGTGCTCAAAACTCAAAGATAAAACCCTAAGGGCCTAATGCTTGACTTCATCATTTCACACAATAATGGCTGCAAACTCAAATGAGATACTCCACGACTTTTCTCCCATGATGCGAGTATACAAAGATGGCCGAGTCGAAAGATTATCGAGCACAGAATACTCACCACCGTCAGTAATCCCTCCACCGGGGTTCAATCCAAGACATTCAGATTGCACCAGATATTAATGTATCAGCGAGACTTTATCTGCCGAAAAGTGCCAGTCCCGATTGAAAACTTCCACTTCTTATCTACTTCCACGGTGGCGGATCTATTGTGGAATCTGCATTTTCTCGTCTATACCAGCAGTATCTCAATGCATTGGTGGCAGAAGCAAATGTAGTTGCAGTGTCAGTTGAATACAGATTGGCGCCAGAGCACCCTCTCCCCATTGCATATGAAGATTAGTGGCTTGTACTGAAGTGGGCAGTTTCTCATTCCATAGGTGACGTTACGTTTGTATAGATAATAACTTGGGATTTTTAAAATAACAAGTAAATGCATGCATAAGGCACTCGATCATTGAGTTACTAGTTCAGCTGATCTGCTGATGGGTTCCAAAGATCATTACATGATTCAAATCTAAATAAACATTTTTTTTATAATAATAATCTTGATAATGGATATTGTTCTATTCGGAGGAATAAAATCAAAATTGTCTTTCGAAGAGATGCTTAAGTTGTTGATAGCCCCGGTCTTGAAAATATGTATAGTTTTGAACAAAAAACTATCGAGGGTTTAATTCTCTCTCTCAAAGATAACTTCTTTTTTCCTGGTTAGGTCAACAAAGTCATTAAATATTTCGATTTATCTATTTTTTTCTATAAAATCAAATGGATTTACCTGGACCAATACTACCAAACAGACTCCATAACATTGATTTGAGATATAGATAAGGTCAATACCAATCCATTCAATGCTAGGCATAATGAGTATAAATAACTGCAGTTTCCAAAGTGAAGGCATATTATAAGATAAAAATGTTTTACACAACATAAGTAGTAGTGTTCTAAAAGGAGCGCCTTGGCAGTAAGTGTGAATTAAGGGTTGAACTGCTAAGTTGACCACTTAATACGCAATTAGGCGCTTTATTAATTATTTTTAACTTTTTTTTAAAAAAAAAAGTTTAATTGACTTTACTTTATTAGCTTTTTTATTTTTTATTTTTCTTTTTTTTAAAAGTTTTTATTTGACTTTAATTTCAAATTTTTGAATAACTTTATTTGTATAAAAGTCAAAATGACTTTGTTCGATTAAGATTTAAGTTATGGTATTATCTATATTACGTAATTACGATTTTGAGATTTATCGGTTTGATGGAATTTTTTTTTATATAAATTTATTAAGTAGACTTGTCTAATTAAAAGTTGAAACTATGAAAAAAAATCTAGCTTTTGTATTTCGAAAAGTTGAGAATTTTATAATTGATTAATTGTGAGAATATTAAGTAAATATAGTATTTATAATTTTAGATGTTTAGATAAGCTAGAGACAGAATTCATCTCGCAATTTAAGGTGGCAATAATTGAGAAAGTTGCAAATTTTAATTGACCAAGTCTTTTTTATTTTATCTCAAGAATAGTAAATTTTCAATGAATTGCAACTTTTCAAAACAGATTGTAACTTTTTAGAGAACTGTTATAAATAGAGATTCTAACCATAGAAGTATGATCATATTTTTCTCCTCTTAATATTTCAAAATACTGGTTTCTATGTGTGGTGGGAAAATCTACTCTATTTGACTGCAGATTTTTGTTGATATTGTTTCCCGGTTGTATTTTGCTGAATACCCTTTGATCAAACTCTTTGCAATGAGATAAATATCTCCTCACACATAGCATTTCCACTAGTCTCCACACCATTTCTTATCTATTTTGATCTCCTTATCATAACAAGTAACGATGATGAGGAATGGATTAAAGATTATGCTAATATGGATCATGTGTACTTAGGTGGAGACAGTGTCGGGGCAAACATAGCCTACAACATGGCCGTGCGGGTCGAATCAGAAAAGCTAGAATGGATTAAACAAATGGGGCATGAATCTCTAACTATTTATGCCTTTCACAAGAATTTTCTTGATAAACTTTTTGGCCATTTGCATGCCAAACCACCACGGGATTGTTGGGAAGTAAACTTGATTTTCGAGTAAGTAATATAGGCTTAAGAATTTTCCTCATGACCCAATTCAAAGGTCCAACAAAGTCTAACATTTCTAGAAAGATCTTCTAGAATGATCTAAGTAAAAGATGTGGTTATAAGTGTGGATTCTATCTAGAGTATTCTAGGAAAATATCTAGTCCAAATATGAGATCTAGAAGTCTCATGAAAATATATGGACTAGAATTCTCTAGATTAATGTGTGGTCCAGAAGTCTCACGTAAGCCCTATATAAAGGGGAAGAGTCTCTCCATTTTGTAACAACAAGGCAAGTCAAGTGTTGTAAGTTTTGAAGTTGAGAATATAAGTTACTTTTACTTACTTCTTCCTATTAGTATTTTCCTTTCTCTCAAGCCTTAGCCAAATCAAGTTCCTAAATCTCTCTTTCCTCCGACAAAGTGGTATCAGAGCCCTAAGGGCCTTGTGAAAAATGGCAAATGGTATGATTCTTTTTCAAGTTCCTCAACTCAACAAGGATAACTACAACAATTGGAGCATAAGGATGAAGGCATTGCTCGGGTCATAAGATGCATAGGAGATCGTAGAGAAAGGCTACATGGAGCCACAGGACGAGGTCACTATATCCCAAGCACAAAGGGATAGTTTGAAGGATGCAAGAAAGAATGATAAGAAAGCGCTCACCCTCATCTATCAAGCCTTAGATGAAGGCATGTTCGTGAAAGTAGCTTGTGCTACTACGAGTAAGGAAGCATGGGAGATCTTGCAAAACTTCCACAAAGGAGTTCAGAAGGTGAAAAAGGTTCGACTCCAAACACTTCGAGGTGAGTTTGAAGCTTTACATATGAAAGAATCAGAATCAATCTCTGATTACTTTTCAAGAGTATTGACCATTGTGAACCAATTAAAAAGGAATAGAGAAAAGTTGAGTGACATTCGAGTAATTGAGAAGATACTTAGGTCTTTAGATTCTAAATTTGACTACATAGTTGTAGCCATTAAGGAATCTAAAGATCTAGATAGTATAAGTATCGATCAACTCATGGGATCTTTACAAGCCTATGAGGAAAGACTAAAGAAGAAGGTGAAAGAAAAGCCATTAGAGCAAGCTCTTCAAACAAAGATCACCTTGAACAAGGGTGAAAGAAAGTTCAACAATAAGAGAAGCCAAAGAGGAAGAGGACATGGCCAAGATCAAGGAAGAAGTGCATTCTACAAGGAGGAAAGAAGTCAAAGCTCATTTTCCACTAGAACTTATGGAGGAGGAAAAGGTACGAGACAAAATGAAAAGCCAAGGTATGACAAATCTCAAGTTAAATGTTACAATTGTAAAAAAAACTTGGCCATTATGCTTTAGAATGTAGAAATGGTACTAACCAAGTTAAGGAGAAAGCCAACTATGCTAGTCGAGAAAATGAAGTGGATCCTACACTATTGTTGGCATACAAAGGTGAAGAAAGCAAGAAAATAAACACTTGGTACTTGGATACGGGAGTAAGCAAGAAGAAACATGTTCGTGGAGCTCGATAAATCGGTAAGCGGCAATATTACTTTTGGAGATGAATCGAAGATCCTCGTGAAAGGTAAATGTAAAATCTTGATTCACTTGAAGAATTGTACGCATCAATTTATCTCAAATGTCTACTATGTGCCCAATATGAAGAATAACATTTTAAGCTTGGGACAACTCTTAGAGAAGGGCTATGATATTCATTTGAAAGATCATAGTCTTTCAATAAGAGATCAAAGAGAAAATTTGATTGCTAAGGTATCTATGACAAGAAATAGAATGTTTGCATTAAACATTCAAAATGATATTGCTAAATGCTTAAAAGCTTGTTATAAAGATTTATCTTGGCTTTGACACTTGAGATTTGGGCATCTTAATTTTAAGGGCTTAAAGTTGTTAAGCAAGAAGAAGATGGTGAAAGGTTTGCCTCCAATAAATCATGCTGATCAATTATGTAAAGGATGCTTACTTGGGAAGCATTCGAGGAAAAGTTTTCCAAAAGAAGCATCTACAAAAACTAAGAAGCCGCTAGAACTTGTACACGCGGATGTTTGTGGGCCAATCAATTCAAGCTCTCTTGATAGGAACAATTACTTTGTTCTTTTCATTGATGATTTTAGTAGAAAGACTTGTGTCTATTTTCTCAAACAGAAATTGGAAGTTTTTAGAACTTTCTAGAAGTTTAAAGCTCTTGTTGAAAAGAAAAGTGGGCATAGTATAAAAGCCATGAGATCGGATAGAGGAGGAGAATTTACCTCCAAAGTGTTTGAGAAATATTGTGAGGAAAATGGAATTCGTTGCCCGTTAACGGTTCATTACTCTCCACAACAAAATAGAGTAGCCAAAAGAAAGAATAGATCAATTCTTAACATGGCTCGGTACATGGTCAAAAGTAAGAAATTGCCCAAAGAACTTTGGGCTGAAGCTGTTCATTGCGCTGTATACCTATCTAATCGATCACCTTCTAGAAGTGTGTGGAATAAGATACCACAAGAAGCATAGAGTGGAAGGAAGCGCAATATTTCTCACCTGTGAGTATTTGGGAGTATTACATATGCTCATGTGCCGGATCAAAAACGGTCCAAGCTAGATGATAAAGTGAAAGGTATGTCTTTATCGGCTATGACTCTCACTCCAAAGGCTACAAGCTGTATAATCCAAGCAAGGAGAAAATTATCATAAGTAGAGATGTCGAGTTCGATGAAGAAGGAGCTTGGGATTGGGGTGTCCAAGAAGAAGACTACGATTTCTTACTATTCTTTAAGGAAGAAGAACAAGAGAAAGAACAACAGCAAGAGCCTACCAGTCCACCTCCATCACCTGCTCATGGAGATGCTTCACCAGCATCTTCACGAGGAGAAAACTCAAGTGAAAGGACACCACGGATGAGAAGCCTACAAGAACTATATGAGGTTACAGAAAATCAAAATGATCTCACACTCTTTTATATTTTTGTCGGTTGTGAGCCAATAAGGTATGAAGAAGCAGTGCAAAATAAAAGATGGAGAGATGCCATGGATGAAGAGATTAAGGCTATTGAAAATAACGATACGTGGGAGCTGACGACTCTTCTCAAAGGAAAAAGAGCAATCGGAGTAAAATGGGTATACAAGGTAAAGAAGAATGCTAAAGGAGAAGTGGAGAGATATAAAGCAAGATTGGTTGCCAAAGGCTACAACCAACGGTTGGGGATCGATTATGAAGAGGTATTTGCCCATGTTGCTCGCTTAGAAATCATAAATTAATTATATCTCTTGCAGCGCAAAATAAGTGGAAGATTTTTCGAATGGATGTAAAATCAGCTTTCTAAATGGGATATAAAATAAAAGGGCATGCAGGTAAAGTCTTAAAACTCAAAAAGACTTTATATGGGTTGAAACAAGCCCCAAGGGCATGGAATAGTAGAATTGACAAGTACTTTCTAAAAAATGACTTCACAACATGCTCTCACAAGTATGCCATTTACACAAAGGTAAATGAGAAAGGAGATATCTTGCTTGATTGTTCGTATGTGGATGATCTTATATTCACAGGAAATAATCTAAGTATGATCAGTGAGTTTAAGAAGGCCATGGCTCAAGAATTCGAGATGACAAATATCGGTCTTATGGCCTACTAACTTGGGATTGAGGTAAAGCAAATGGAGGATGACATCTTTATCTCACAAGAAGGACACGCGAAAGAAGTTCTAAAGAAATTCAACATGGCGGATTGCAAGCCTGTATGCACCCCCGTCAAATGCGGAACTAAGTTATCGAAATATGATGAACGTGAAAAAGTAGATCCAACACACTCTTTACGAATCTTCGAGAGTCTAAGTTACTTGACATTCACAAGACCAGATATTCTCTTTGGAGTAGGGCTCATCAGTCGCTATATGGAGACACCTACCATGACCTATATGAAAGCTACAAAGAGGATTTTTCGCTACATCAGGGGTGGGATTGACTATGGCTTAATCTATTCATCATCTAATGAATTCAAACTTGTTGGCTATAGTGACAGTGATTGGGGTGGAGACATTGACGATAGAAAGAGCACTACTGGATATGTGTTCTACTTGGGCAATACCACATTTACTTGGAGCTCGAAGAAGTAATCAATCGTGGTGCTATCTACATGTGAAGCTGCATATGTTCCAGCTTCATCAAGTGTTTGTCATGAAATTTGGCTTAGAAACTTGTTAAAGACGCTAGGAGTCTCACAAGATGAACCGACTGAGATCTATGTTGACAACAAATCAGCACTGGCATTGGCAAAGAATTCGGTATTTTATAATAGAAGCAAGCATATCGATACAAGGTATCACTTTGTAAGAGAGAGCATTGCAAAGATTGAGGTGCAGTTGAAGTATGTAACCTATCAAGAGCATATCGCCGACATTTTCACTAAGTCGCTCAAGTATGACGTGTTCCGCAACCTAAGAACTTTACTTGGAGTAGCAAAATCAAGTTTAAGGGAGGATGTTGGGAATTAAACTTGATTTTGGAGTAAGTAATATGGGCTTAAGAATTTTGCTCATGGCCCAATTCAAAGGTCCAACAAAGTCTAACATTTCTAGAAAGATCTTCTAGAATGATCTAAGTAAAAGATATGGTCATAAGTGTGGATTCTATCTAGAGTATTCTAGGAAAATATCTAGTCCAAATATGAGATCTAGAAGCCTCATGAAAATATATGAACTAGAATTCTCTAGATTAATGTGTAGTCTAGAAGTCTCATGTAAGCCCTATATAAAGGGGAAGAGTCCCTCCATTTTATAACATCAATTCAAGTGTTGTAAGTTTTGAAATTGAGAAATATAAGTTACTTTTGCTTACTTCTTCCTATTAGTGTTTTCCTTCCTCTCAAGCCTTAGCCAAATCAAGTTCCTAAATCTCTCTTTCCTCAAACAAGGATTGGATGATCCATCGATAAATCCAAATATGGATCTGAGTCTTTCCTGTCTGGGGTCCAAAAATGTACTTGTTTATGTTTCAGAAAAGGATGTTGTCAGAGAAAGAGGATTTTACTACAAGGAAGTTATGGACAAGAGTGGTTGGAATGGAGATGTTGAGGTTGTGTTGGTTAAAGGGGAAAAACATATTTTCAATGTGAATTACCCCAAAAGTGATAATGGCATTGCTATGCTAAAAAGAGTGGCCACTTTCCTCAATCAACACAAAGTTTACAACATGCTCGACTCGAAAAGTAGGTTTCTTTGTATTTTTCAGAAAAGTTTCTTATGAGCTTAAACAGATACTGGCATGGCTATGCTCAAAATAGTGACTTATTTTCTCAATAAGCATAAAGCTTACAACGTGTTTGTCTTGGAAATTATATATGTACTTTAAAAAATAAAAATAAAAGTTAGTTTTAAGTTTATTCGAACATCTATTAGGGCCTGTTTGGCTTGACTTAAAGGCCAAAAAATAGGCTTCTAAGAAAAGTTATGCAGTCTTCTATATTATTTTTCAGGTCATTTCAACTCTTAGTAAGAATTTTGATAACAAAAAAAGTAGCTCTCTTGCTGCGTTGATGGTGATTTTGAAGTATTGTTGCAATATTTTATTTTAATAACATCAAGTATATTTATAATTGAATTTTGAATAGCCCGTTAAAAGCAAGTTTGAAAAGTGTATATTAACAATTAAATAGTACATAGATAAAAATGAAGGTAGATAAGTGAACAGTGATTGTGAGTACCATGAATTGTATAAACAAAAAATTACTGGAGTATTTATAAAAGCCCATATATGTTGTCCCATATTTCCCATCCCCATAAATAGACTTTAAATATTGTTAAGCTGCACTCTCTCACTAAATTAAACTGTGTCCCCTCCTTTTCTCTCACTACCAAATATTTAAGTATGTGTCCCCGTTGAGATTTGGGAAAGCACCCACAAACACACAATAACATTCAAGGGGTAATGATATGTAGCTCCATTGGGATAGTAAGTTTAGTCTAAATGGCATTAAATGATAGGAAAAATGAAATGTCTTATCATTTAATGCCATATTGATGTCATCTAAATTGATATTGCAAATCTAGTGGGCTAAATAGCATTACTCATTAAACATTCACTTACAAACATAGATGTGTCTTGCTAAAAATTGTACAGATACTCATACGAGGTGGGTTCCATGTGAATTAAATATTGTAAAAAAAAATGGAGCCCACCCTATGTGTGTATTTATAAGGATTCTGTATTATTTTTCTTTTCTGCAAGTGTAGAAGTTCTTCGAATTTTATTGTAGTAAAGGATTAATACTAGCTATGGAAATCTTTGGTGGACAAGTAGTGGTTTCTTGGTTTAACGACGTGTTCTGCAACAAGAGGCGATAAAATCTACCGCTGGGTATTTCCGATCAAGAGCGCTAGTCATTAACAAATTATAAAGATAAAATAGAATTTGGTTCGACTTTTATATAAATTTTAGGAATATAAAAAGAAAGAACTAAATCATATATGGCTAGTGGACACTCTTCGTGAACAGTTTATAAACACTTCGTAAACATGGACTTGAGGTATTTCGTTTTCGTTTTTTTTACGTGACCAGCGGTTTCTCTAGTAGCTTGCAATAATTTTATATCGAAAATAAAAAGGAGAAAACAGTAAAAAAGAAATAAAAATAAGAGTATTGAAATAAACTACAAATTTGTCATTTGGAATGAAAATGAATGTTATACAAATAGGTTTTCATCATGAGAAGTCTACATGGACTTAGTCAAATCCTACCCATGTTTGGATTTCATTATTTTCAAAATACATTTATTCAAAACTTATTTTCAACCACATATTCTTTCAAAAATAATATTACACGTAAAATTAAAACTTTTCTAACCACACGTTCTCCAAATAATCACTATTTGAAAATACATTTTTTGCCAAAAATCACGTTAAAATGAAATCGAAACGGGTTTAATTTGCATATAGTATATACAAGTCCCTTATAGTTAATTATTTAATGCACAATAGACTAGAGAGTAGTAAAAAATATAATTTTTTTTGTTGCATAACAATAAAAAAGAACTGAATATTTTTAATACCTAACCAATCACGTGACTAGGATTACATGAAAGCAAACGATCTTGGATTTACTCTTGTCAATGAAAATAGAATTGGTCTTAAATCCGATTCTTTCATTTTGGGTAGTCAAGCAAAAGCAAATGCAAAACAACTATTCGAAGACCCTCAATATCCAAAATGGAATGTGGTCCTCGCAACTCCTAGTAGAAATTACATTTATATATGTGAACAACGATGAGCTACGGGATACAATGTTGAATAATCAAGGTTTCACTAAAGGCGTGCCATCAATGGATGCTATTAAACGGATAACGGAGGTCGTACTTGAACATACACAAAGTGATTGTGAAGGCATTTGGATGGATTATCTCAATCCTTGATAAGTTGTACTATTTATCCCAATTTCATCGTAGTTCAATGGACTGAACAATTTTATTCAGCATCATAGCCATCAGATTTAATTCTACTTGAGAGAGATTATTAAAACATTAATCTTCAAATCCAAATAAATTATGGCAAACTACGAGATTCAAGTTAAAAAAGAAAAATATAGGGATATTCGAGGTCATAGTGCTTTGTTAATTAATTGAGTATTCATAAATGCTTTCCATTTCAGTTAAATTAGTTAGTTCGTTAATTTTGTAGTTAGATTAGTTCTATGTCTAAGTTGTTAAGATAAATCATCCATCTCATCTTAATTGTGTTAATCGATTGAAGTTAGTTCAATTGAAAACTAGATTAGTTACTTGGTTATCTTAGAATTGATACTTGGACTCTTGTCCACTTAATAACTTATTTAGAGTATCTCTAATAGAATTTTTAAATACAAAATGCTTTATATTTTAGCATAAACCTGAGCCAGCACAATGTTGCCCATGTCAATGATCTGGAAGGATAGAGGTTGCAGAACCCATAGATCAACAAGAGTGCGAAATCTGCTCCCCATTTCCAAGCTCCAACTCTCAATCATATCCCCTTTTGAAGAAGTTTTCTTTCCCACAAGATGTTTTTCCCCAAATAATAATAATAATAATTTACCTTCCAGAATTTCGCAGCCAGCGACTCGAGCCTAGAGAATAACTGCCTCTCTTGCTTATCTGATGCAGGAGGGTCCGAGTCAGACGAAGTCGAGTTGTCAGATAACTCATTGATAGTGCTAAAGTACCATGAGTTGGCGGATCAGCTCAAGAATGGCAAGTAATCGATGATATTTCCTAACACGTGTTATTATTTTGGCCATAACTTTGGCTATGGTTATCAGAATAGCACCTATGACCCCAATTCGGAAAGGTCTTTTTGGCGCGCACGTGCAATTCCTACTTTGATGGTGTACATCAATTACGAGGCCAAATTCAGTAGTTTTCCCTTTCGAATCTTCAATTTTAGATATTTTTTGCATTTTTGGTAATATTTCGATTACCTTTTTAACATATAATATCTCGGTTTTAGCCATATTTTTGGGATTTTATTTCTTTTATAACATATTTTTTTGTATGATTATTGGGATTTTGCTATTTTTGGTAAAATTCCAATAATTACTATTTTCTAGCTATTTAACCCACCTTGTGGGTTATTTCGAATTAATTGCATGATTAATAAAGATTGTTCTTATTTCTCTCGTTTTCTCTTGTTCATTTCCTGTTAATTGTCCACTGAAACCTGCCTGCATAATAATCATTATTCTACCCGGTGTCAGTTAGCATGAGAGCGCCATCATCTTCTTGGGGCATGATTTCATCAATTCTATCATGGTTGGTGGTCGTGATCGTGGCGGGCAGATTTCGAATGAAGAAGTCCCACACCGTGATCGTAACGTTCAGGATGTGACGATTAACGATTTACAAAGGCAAGTTGCGGAGTTAACTCGGCGTCTAACGACGCATGATAGTGAACTGGAGGGTCATGATTCCGACACCAGTTTCGAAAACCCATATCACAATCATGCTCGAGTTTGGGAGCACCGTGGTCGGGAGGATCATCATGTAGACTTCGATTTCTGAGTGGATCTACCTAAGTTTTCTGGTATGTTACAGGCCGAGGGATTTGTTGATTGGTTGAATGAAGTTGAACGAATTTTCGAATATAAGGAAGTTCTAGAACATATAAAAGTAAGGTTGGTCGCTATCAAACTCAAGGTTCGAGCATTTGCATGGTGGGAACAGTTGAAGCGTTCACGAGCTAGGCAGGGTAAGGCCAAAATCATTGATTGAGAGAAGATGAAGAAGAAGAAGAAATGTCACTTCCTTACTTTCAGCTACACCCAAACCTTGTTTCAATGACTTCATTCTCTGAGGTAAGGCACGAGATCGGTTGACTATCATACAGAGGAGTTCTATCAATTGAGAGCCAAGAATGATTTGTCAGAGATGGAAGAGCAGATGGTGGCAGGGTATTTGGGAGGATTACGATAACCCCTACAGAATATCCTTAGTCTTCACTCATTGTGGATCGTTTCTAAAGCATACCAGAGTGCACTTACTGTGGAAAAGCAATAGAATAAGAGGCTAGTGATCAGAAGTGAAGGTGGTCAGCTAATTCACCCTCAAGCTCCCCATCTTACTCAACAGCCCCATGGGATACTTCTAGCTCGAATATTAGGTGTTTTAGATGCGGTGAACAAGGGCCTAGAGCCACTGATTGCAGGAAGCCAGCTAGTCGAACATGTAAGAATCTTCTGATTGAGGAATAAGTTGTTGACAAAATTAAGGAGGATGGATAACCTATGTATAATGATAATGAAGATGGAGATATGCTGCACGGAGATGGTCATGAGACTCTAGTCGTGTGTAAAATTCTGTTGACTCCCAAAGGCCACTCACGGGACGAATGCTTGAGAACCAACATTTTTCACACAACCTGTACCGTTACCGATAAGGTATGTAAACTGATCATTGAAAATGGTACTTGTGAGAATGTAGTGCCTGAAGAGGCTATCCAGAAATTGCTGTTGAAGGCAGATCATCTCCCAAACCATATAAATTGTCGTGGCTGAGTAAAGATAGTGAGCTATCCGTCGATAAACGATGTCTAGTATCTTTGTCAATCGGTAGAAAATATTTTGATAATGCTTGGTGTGATGTCATGTCAATGGATGCTTGTCATATATTTTTTGGTCGACCTTGGTAATATGATCGCAGTGTTGTTCATGATGGGTGGAAAAATACATATTATCTTAGCATCAAAGTGAAGAAGGTTGTGTTGGCGCCTCGTTGGGAAGAAGTCACTCTTGTTCCGATGGTCAATAAAACTAACCTACTTTTAATGTCCAGATTCTTAGCAGAAATTGAGCGTAGAGACATGGTATATGCTCTACTGCCTCATGGAAATAGTACGGTAGACGAAGATCTAGATTTACCAATAGAAGTGCAGCAGATGCTAACAGAATTTTCGGACCTTATGCCAAAGGATCTCCCTCAAGGTTTGCAAACTATGAGGAACATTCAACATTAGATCGACCTTGTTCGGGGGTCGAGTTTGCCAAACCGACCAGCCTATCGCCTTAGCCCCAAGGAAGCTAAAGAGTTGCAGCGACAAGTCGTAGAGTTATTGAAGAGAGGCTACATTCGTGAGAGTATGAGCCCATGTGCAGTTTCTGCTTTGCTAGTGCCGAAGAAGGATGATTCTTGGTGCATATGTGTTGATTATTAGGGGTGTGTGTGAGCCACATTATTCTAGAATAATATATTCTTGAATAGTAGATTAATTGAAATGCGTGGTTCAAAAATAAGGAAAGTTATTGATGTGATGGAAAATATTATTTTATTGAAGATTGTGTGGTTGAAAATGAGTAGAAGAATGAGAATGAGAATGAGAATGAGAATTTTAGTGTGTACCAAACCAAACAGGGGCTAGATCGTTAACCTCTTCGGGCCCTTAGTTTTACTTGATTGGGGCAGAATATCAACCTTCATTCTATCGAGTATGAAAAACCTTAGTATGTTTGATTGACATGGAAAATATATCCTAAAAAAGAAAATATTTTCCTTGTTTTGAGGAAAACAAAAACCTACTCCCCAAAGGAAAATGTTTTCCTTAAAAACAAGGAAAATTAGGCATATTTTTAGAAGTTGAAAAATATTTTCCATGAAAAAAATAGCAATCAAATACTTCAAAGTAAGAATTTGGGTGGAAGACTAACATTTTTCACGGAAAATAAATGCAATCAAACACACCCCTAGAGTTGAACTAACATTAAGAAAAGATAATCTAATAGGGGTCGATTCAGGATCAGGCTAAAAAAAAATTTTAAGCCAAATTAATATGTAGATTTTTTGACTTATTAACTTTTTTTTTCACCAATTGAAAACTTAAATGGGTTGGGAGGGAAGCCTTTATTTATGTCAATTTATTGGATCAAACTTGGTGTATAAGGAAGTGGTGATCGACAGTCCCCTCACAACAGTGAGGGGGCCTGCCTTTTTGGGAAGTGGGTCCCCTACTATTGTGAGAGGGGATGTCAAGCATGGTGTACAAATTATTATTAATATTATTAATTGCCCACCGAGTGTTAAGACCCTATACTAGTCTTGACCGGATTGTGAACTCTTCCACATTATTGGTTTCATTTGGTTGGAACATAATTTTAACCTTCTTTTCCCGAATATTTAAAAAGAAAAAAAAAATTTATTATTTATGCTGATTTATTTTAATTTGATCACAATATATATTTTATTTCAATTTGATCATTTCATACATGAGTGTTAGCAAAACTAATGTAATCTTGGTTACAAAGTTTGTGAGCTAAGTTCTACGTTTTGTAGCACGAGTTTTTTTTCTTTTTTTTTTTTTTGGATTAGAAAAAAAAATACAAACCTCACACTTTATAAAAGAGAAAAGTGGAAATTGACATTGTAAAATATTGATATTAAATGAGTCGAGTCGCCCGACTCACCTATCGATAGCTCGACTTGACCCACCGGGCAAGCTAACTTGCTTCACTAACTTGTGACTCGGTTTGCTCTATGAGCTCGCCCTTTAGTGGGGCTTATGAACCGTTTGCAGCTCGTAAATATTTCATTTTTTTACTTTTTTATAAAAAAAATTGAATTGAAAATTGTGCTTTTACGTTAAAAAAATAATATTTCCTCTTTATAAAGTTGTAAAAATGCTCTTCCTTTTATCGCCATTCGAGATCGGCTACAATACATATTCGGATTTAAAATAGTACAAAATGAATATTTCGTGGACAACAATTTTTTTAAATACAAAAAGTAAGATAAGTACAATATGATAACCACTAGAAATATATTTGAAATTCTACGTTAGTGGTCTGCAATTGGCAAATACAAACCTATGCTTCTATTCGGATTAGCACATAATACATTTCGATCTAACATATGATCTCCCATGATAGACCTTACGTCTATAAGTATTAATAAAGTCGTGGATGTTATGAATAAGCCTCGAACTATATTAGGCAATGTTAGCATGTTGATACAATTGTGCATTCCACCAATGAAGTATATTGAAGAAGGTAACCCTTACTAATGTCTCGTCCTATGTTGATGGTCCAAATATATTGATTTTCATACATTTCAAACTGTGAAAAACTTAATATATGTTACCCTTTCAAAATGAAAAAAGTTGGGCTAGGCCCAAAATCCCGATGCTGCTCCCCTGACAAAATGTGACTAAGCGCTTTATTTTTTCACTATCAATTCTTTAATTTTGAATTGCTAACAAATTTAGGTATTTTGTACACAGTCACGAGTCCAATTAACGTAATTTGCAGGCAGTAGTAAACACAATGGTTAACTTTACAAACAAATCGAAGTTGGACGACTTAATTGTTGCAATGCGAAAATAGAATTATCCAAAAAGTAATTATTGGATGGGTGGATACCTTTTTTTAATTAAATCAAAAAATAATTATTGGATTGAACCGATAGAGAAAATAATCTCTCTCTTATTTGAACACTATTGAATTATTGTAACACATCTATGTTCCATTTAATCTCTATTTTTAGAGATAAAATAATTTCAATTCTTATACAATAAAAATTCCAATTTCGAATAGAAGTCTTAATTGAAATTCAAATAGGAGTTTTTTTTAAGCTCTAAATCCAGTTAGTTTATATTTGGGTCAATTTCANTAGATGCGCTATGAAAGGAGTATGCCAGAATAGGTGGTCCGCGATCGTGGGGACCACTGTCGTTGCTGGAAAATGTGATTGTTGGCCGCGAGTTCGCTAATTCAAATTATGTTGTAGATTTAGATTTTCTGTGTTGTTTGATGTAATAGGACCATGTATGGATGCACCATGTTGAGCTTGAGCGACCTGTGGGGTGTTATTAACATGGGCGTCACCGAAGGTGGGTTTTCCTGCAAAAAAATGAGTTCATGAGATGGGGTTTTTTGGTTCGATTTTCTGTTGATTCATGATGTTTTTGTGGCTCACAGTTGGTTGGAGGTTATAGAGGAGAGTGAGGAGAGTCTGGTGGTGGTCGGATCGGTTGGTCTTGGTGGGCGGAAGGTGGTGATTCAAGGCTCCATAGGTGGCACTTAATAGCAAGAAATTTGCACTTGAGATGATCAAACTTCTATGTCTACGTGTTTTGGCCTTTAAGTTTGAATTAAAATCATAATGGTCCTTCAATATGACCATTTGTGAAATAAATTAAAACTTCAATGACCGTTTGTGGAAGCGCATAAAACTTTAATGACCGTTTCTACAAGTTTTAAACTTTAGTGACCGTTTTGTAATTTCTAAGTAATTTCAATGACCGTTTATGAAATTAACCCTTTATATTTAACTACGCATGTAATATTGGAACTTCAATTGTAATTATAACTAAATTTACAACTTTCATATTAATTACCATTAAATACAAAACTTTATTATAGTTACAATTTAACCCAAAAACTTTTATAATAATTGAAATTAAATTGAAATACTTTATATAGCTACCACATAGACCTGATCGGACATATATTATCCAAGTTTCAATTAGAACATATTTAGTCGACTCTATAGTCTATGCCACCCAATTTAATTTTTAATATTTAGTTTTTGCATTAAAGCTAAAACACTGAATTCTCAGAATATATAAAATCTGTAATATATATAATGATTTACCAACAGATAATCTGACGAGATTTAATTTGATCAAAAGCTCATAAAAAAACTTTCCAACTCACATTTCGACACTTCGTTATTGAGGGTTTGCAATGACTCTCATGAAGTTGTACCACTTTCTTATCCCTTTTTCTTACGGGACATGTAGGCCTCTAACCTTCCAGCACCATAGGCACGTTCTTCTACTTGTTCCGCATCCTTGCCATTTTGAACACTTCAAAACATTCATCTGTATCATGGATTCTGGTGCGGTGGATTTTGCATAATTTTTCTTTTTTTCTTCTTTGTAACAAATGCATGGACCTTGCCCTTGGGCCCTTCCAGTTGATGACAATACGATTTAGGCAATCCAGATACGGATGTCGACACCCCATTATGAGTTTTTCAATATTATTTTGCTCCATTTGTCTTCGACTTTCAAGGACCTCTTCTACATGGATCTTATTAACTATTAGATCTACTAGTTGGTGGAAGGACCGTAGATATCTTTTGTTGGCTTCTCGCTAGAAGAAAGTGTTCAACAATAAGCTATTCCAAAAGGCATTCTGTGTTTCCTCATCCGAAGTAGCCTCATTAGCAATCATCTCAGCTTTAAATCTCGTGTAATAACTTTGAAAAGATTATCCTTTCCTTTGCTTTATGTTATTCAATCTCGTAGTTGGTTATCTAGCCCTGAGGCCTACCCTATTGATGTGGCAGCCAACTATTGATTGATCTTGATGGAAACTGGTACATTGTAGTGTTTTTCTTTGTATATTGCTTCGCTGAAGAGTGGCCTTGAGATCCTTTATTCAGATGAATATCATAAGAGTTGTTATAGTTTTTTGCTCTCCGATTCTTCCAACAGTTATACCTCTAGTCATGCGAATTTGCCTTGTTCACCAATCTCTATAGAGCGGATTTTCTAGTCTGTAACCTTTTCGACTTTCGTACTGGAGCAATATCGAAGCTTTGTGATTTCTGTGAGTTACTACTGTTGGAAAAAATGAGTATATGGCTGACTTTGGCATGAGTTTTGAGTGGGACCCTGATAAGTGTATTTTATACACTTATTCGGGCTCTAAAATATTGACATTTTGTAATTCTTTTAATAGAATTATAGCCTAATTTATCATATAATGTGTCATTAGGTGAAACTCGGTGAATGGAAGTGAAATTGAAAGAAAAAAGCGAAAAATGGCGAAAAGGGCAAGATCTAAAGTCAGGAGGCTAAAGTGCAAATAATCAAAAGTTTTGTCGAAGCTCACGATGAAGACTCGAGAATGCTAGGGTTCAAATGGATGCAACTAAAGATCAAAAGGAGTGAAACAAATCAATTTTCAACCGCACAAGGATGTCCAAAGTTTTAGTTGGAGATTGAGACCTATTTTTGGCCTAGTAAATGTTCGAATTGAAGAAGAACTATTGTATCAAATGTATCCCTTCGAGTTTTATTTTTAATGCATCTTGCATCACCTAAATCGAACATCGAAAGAAAAAGTTATGATAAAAATACTGAAACAAATGCAAAGTGGACAATCAGCGCCCAGGTGTCGCAAACACAGTGCCCAGGCGCTGACCAACCCAAAAAATAGATTTTAAACAGAGATACAATGCCTTGGCACTGTACCCATAGCGCCCAGGCGCTGTGCACTGCCACAGATTTTTGGTTTTTGTTGTTTGGGCCGTGAAAATCCCACAAAAGACTCCAAATTGGCCAAGAACGTGTAGAAAAGTATAAATAGACCTAAAGAGGTATGAATGGGGGTTCCCATACATTGAAAAGAAGGTTCTACACTTTGTAAAATTGAGAGAAAAACACAAGATTGAAGAGGAATTCGCAAGAAGAAATACATCAAGGATTCGAGTTCAAATTAAGGATTGGAAGCGGAAGAAGATCTTGGTGCAAGAGCTGATTCTTTTCCATCTTTTTTATCAATTAAA
>CAIGRF010271150.1:0-12210 GCA_903798235.1 Fraxinus ornus
TTAGAAATGTATTGTTCCCTTTTCAGATTGTTGATACTTAAGCAAAGTTCAGTTTCTATTAGTATGAAAGATTGTAAGGCGTGATATCTTGACGTGCAATCATTCATCCATATGCGGACATCTAGATTGACCTACAATATCAACGCGAAGAGAATGCGCAATTATTCGTGGATCTCTTCACTTCAGCTTCATGTAGAATAGAAGGGAGTTGTCATTTGTTATCGACATCAACAATTTTCAGACACGATGCATGTTATCTATTCCCAATTAAGTCGTTATCACGTCCACCATATAGACATACTTGCAACTGTCCGGCACGACTAGCCCAAATGTATCTGACACACTTCTATAGAAAATGTAATTCTATACTCAAACCAGTCCAATATGAAAATGAATACAATATACCATGTTACAGGTTAGTGAAGTTGTGGACATATATAGCAGATTTTTTCAGATACATTCCTATTGATGATCATATTGTTCAATTTTAAATTATCACCAACATTTAAGGTAAAATATGATAATTTTACAATTCTTTCTGTATCTCAATTCAAACTCAAACAGATATGGAAGTTTCCATTTTTATATAATTGTGATATTAATTTCAAGAAAATAAAATCGGCGTGGGCTCTGATTGAATGATTTCACAGTTTTTATGATTTTATTCCCCATGAATAAATTGAAAAACATGCAGAATTTCTTCCCCAATGTGCCAGTTGCTTGTTCTAATTTGATTTTTTTTGAATACGCTTATTTCATGGAATGTAATTAATTCAGAAAAGGATTGGTAAGAATTTGAATTTCCGTTACAAATGAGTAAGTAGGGGTGGACAAAATATAATGTTTAAAATTATGTCTTTATTGGAGACAACCCATTATTTGAATACGACCCGTTAATTGGTTCTAGATCATTAGAGACAGCACATTAATTATGTACACCCCAATTTTGTATTCATTTGAATCATTTCTCCTTCACTCCTTTTCAATTTATATAATGCCACGGCACACTGACACTGCATTTTATATCGTCGGTGGAAAAAACTCTTTCAAGATTTGAAAATGAAATTGGCCAGCCACTTAAAAAACATTTATACTATTTTTAACCTTAATTGTTTGATGAATTATTTGTGTTAATCACAAATAGAGGAAAATCCAATAAACATTAATAGAGTATTAAACGATTAATGGTTGTATGTGAAAGTGGATTATAAAAGTTTTGCATAATTCATCATTTATTGTGGTGGTGTGCCGTCAAAAATACTGCAATTAACTTAGTAAATCATTGTTATTACTTATTAAACAATCTTTTTTTTTATTAAACAATCTTTTGTATGGAATGAAAACTGATTTGTATATTCAAAATTTCAAGTTATGACTATATTTTGTTTGTTAGTTTGGACTTTTGTGATCTTAATGATTGATAATTTGAACTTGTTGAATAGTTGATGTTTATTTATTTATTTATTTTTGCTTAGCTATATATTACTAACTCATAGATATGGTTCAAGTCCGAAAATATAATAAATGAAACTAGAACGAAACCAAATCAAATCAAAACCAAACTAGAACCGAACGGTTCTATTTGATTCGGTTTGGTTTGGTTTGGTTTTGTTCCATATCTTAGGAAAAAAACAATTCGATTTCATTATATAAAAAATCATTGATTCATGGTTCAATTCAATTCTTTTGAAACCAGAATCAAATGGAACCATATTGACGCATATGAATAAGGGAGTAATTAGGGGAAGTAGTATTTAAGATATTATTATTGATTTTATATAGTATTTCGAATATATTTAGAGACATAGTATAATAAGAGGGTGTTTGAGCCTTATTCGTTTTGAAAAATGTATTTTGGAATAGTATATTGATGGAGAATATGTGATTAAAAAATAATAAAAAGTTTTTGGTTTACCTGTAATATTATTTTAATGAAGAATGTGTTGTTGGAAAGAAAAGAGAGAAAAATATATTTTGAAAAAAAATAAGAATCAAACAAGGCCTAAGAACGTCATATTTTATCTCATGTATATGTGAATTTTTCCCTAACGTTTATACGAGATTAGGGCCCATATGTGTGAAAGAAAAGTTTTATGCTTTATCGTTTGGGCCCACCTTGCTCGACTCGACTCGACTCGACTCAATTATATTATAAAAATGATAATAAAACTGAAAATATAAAATAGTAAAAAATATTCTCTATCTAAAATTCTTTGTAGAGAATTTTTGTATCATGTTTGATAAGTCGTACAGCTTACGCTTGACAAAATTAAAAGGAAACAAAAGAAGTTAAAGAGTCTTATTACATACCAGATAAGGAGGTGGCTATTAATATAATATTAGGGTCATGGATTCAAATTTGGTGGCTAAGCATATTCTTTACTTGAAATTCCTTGCAACGAACTTTTATGTCACATTGATTAGGTATGGTAACGGGGCTGAACGGAGTCGATTTGGCTCTTAGACATCTGAGGTTTGTGTCCACAAATTAGGCTTGATCCGACCCGTTGGCTCATGGATCGAGCCGAAAAATTCCTTATTTTTTAAAGGGATTTAAAATAAGTCAAGAAAACAAGTCTGTCAATTTTTATTATTTTTGAGAACGAGAAATTAGGTTTAGGTACAAGTGTTTTATTCTATTTACGTATAATTCTCACATTCATTGAATTATGAAGATCGCAAAATGTGATACAAATGATCTCTTTAAAAATTCTATCAATTTCACCATTATTATCTTGAAAAAAACAGTCGATTTTGTTTGGTAAAATCGAATACATGAACAACGCTTTGCTATCATTAGTTTTATTGAACAAGATTCCTCTTTGTTTAGCAAGTTGTTTGAAAATTTCAAACTAATTTTGCAAAAACTCAAATAAAATATTATCAGCCATATTCCTAAGAATAATTAATTTATAAATCAATCTCTCATTACATACCACTTTATTCAAACGTTAACAACCACTTAACATGCAAAACTAAATTAAGGAAAAATTGTAACAGCGATCCCTAACCTTTTAAATTTTTACAAAGTTTACCATAACGTTCAATTTGTGTCAACGAAGGCCTTTAACCTTTCATAAATATGCAGTAGATGTCCAAATGAATAGAAATCATCCACTTGAGCGTTAGTTTACAAAAAAAAAAAAAAAGAGTCAAAATTGATTAATTTTGACCAAATTAAAAAAGACAAAATGGTAACTTTACATATTATCTCTAAAATAAGTTAAAAAAACAAAAACGAAAATAAAAAATAAAATAAAAATCCTCATTTTCCAACCACCCAGAGAAAACACCAGCTACCGTCGACCACCGAATCTGAAACCAAAAAAAACACCGGCCATCGCCGACCACCTACTACGCCAAAAATTCATCCCCTAGCCGACAGCCTCATTCCACAAACACATCTCACACAATTAATTGGACAAATATCATATGGAGATCAAAATCAACTTTTAAAACCATGGGGGAGTCGCGGTCCAACAGCAAAATTCGACAACTCCGGTAACACCCACGTTCGTGCACCTAGCCTCACCTAAGTGCTCCAATTCATGGTGAGATATTATCCAAAACAACATCGATTGATAGAGGTCTACCTTAGGATCAAAACGATGAGTCTCATTTCCTTCAATTAACGAATATGGAGCTCTTTTTCTACTAAATTGGCAGCCCACAATTCCTTAGCAACATCGAACGATGATAGGTGTACTCTCGATCGATCCAATTATGTCACAAATTGCTCTAGTTTTGGCTTCAAATTCTACATAATTTCACAAACAAATGAGGTTCTAATTTCTTCAATTTCCGTTGGGTTTGATTTGATTTATGATTTTGATATTTGGTTGGTAGCGACTGCCTTTAGGAGGCGATGTCGACGTTGTGGGGTAGGTAGGGTGGGTGGGGTAAATTTCTTTTATTTTTTTGGTTTTTTAATTTAAGTTTATGTTAAAAAAAAAATGCAAAATTACCATTTTGTCTTTTTAAAATTAGTCAAAATTGTGGTCAAGGTCAATTTTTTGGTCAACTAATGATCAAGTGGATGGTTTCCATTCATTTGGACCTTTACTGGATATTTATGAAAGGTCAGGGACCTTTATTGATATAAATTAAAGATTAGGGTAAAGTCTAAAAAGATTAGGGACCACTGTTGCAATTTTCCCTTATGTTTGACCAAATCTGTTCCTGGTCAACAAAAACTGCCACCTGTCGTTTTCATTTTGGCTTCCTGACTCTCCCTATACAAATATAATTTCAATAATAGTCAATTACGTTCAAGAAAAATTCCAAACTAGTCCTTAAAGTATTTTTATGTCTCATTTAATCACTAAGCCTTGTTTGGTAACTATTATTTTCAAAATATATTTTTCTCTATTTTATTTTCAACTACACATTTTTCAATAAGAGAATATTACAAACAAACTCAATTTTTTTTCTTTTTTTTTTAACCACATTTTCTAACAAAATACTATTCTAAAATGCGTTTTGGACAAAAAATGAGGCTCAAACAAATGCTAATTAATCAATATATTAACCTAATTAACGTCATATAAGATGTAGGAGTTATTAACAAGGACCAAAAGTCTTTAAAGCGAAATGGTCTTCTGGTATAGCTTGGTTGTGATATTTTTACTATCTATTAATGAAGAATATAGAGTTGAAGTTAAAATGATTTGAAATTTTTTTACCTAACATCACGATTTCTCTTAATAATTGCGTCTTACTTTGAAAATATGTAATTTTACAAATGGATACAACGATTGTTAGATGAATTCGAGGTTTAATGGGGGCCGATGTCAAATTTGGCATCGATGCCGTTAAAAGGATTAATCAATTTTGCAACATTATCTAGCTTTAGTAGACTAAATTGATCGCAAAAATACTTTATTAACTAAATTTAAAATCTCATTTGGACTATAATGACTATTTGAAATTAAACTTTCCTCTCTCAGGACAGACACATTCTCTCCATATATACACAGCTCGTTCATTGGAAGGACCCTTTGAATTTGTACTCTTTTTGGAACTATTTTTAATTTAGTATAAGCTGTGGTCGCAATAATCAAATGTAAGCTGCGAAAATCCAATCTCCAATAATTATTTCCTGTAAGTTCCTCTATCTTAAATTCTTGAATTTTTTATGTTCTCTGGTTGTTTATGTTGAAAATTTGTACCCAAAATAGAATAATTTGTTAGGAATTTACTAGGTCGTATTTGAGTTTGATTTCTCCTCTTCTTTAAGAATCTTTATGGTCAAGGTTTTTAGGTGGGGAAAAAGCAGATTTTTCTGAATGGTAGTTATTATATATGTTTGAAGACTAGTCATGAAATTGATGGTTTATGAGGGCTTTCCTTGAAGAATACTCATGTGTGTATCTCTGAAATTTGTTAAATTTGATCTTTTTTGTGCCTGGATTTAATTCTTAGTTTTTATGCTCGCATGGGTTTCTTGGAAATTTCAGTTTTGATGTTTAGAATAGTCCTCAAATGTGTTTGATTGATTTTTACAGATTGGAAGTTTAACGGTTGAGATGTTAGGGGAAGAGAATAAGGATAGGCCTGCCGGAGGGAGTTGGAAAACATACTCACGGTCTGTTTCGTGGAGTGATGGATCACCTAGAAAGACAAATTCCAGGCCACAATGGAACAGCAAGGCTCGGGCTTGTTTGCCGCCCCTTCAGCCTCTTTCGGTTACTAGACCTAGCGGGGAGGAATGGCCGAGGGCCGGCTCGGATGATATTGGCATATGGGCGAACCCCCCTACTACTCCTGGTGCAAGGCTTGGATCAATGACGCCTCGTGGAAATTCAAATTCAGAACAACCTCCTAGAGAATTTGAGTTCAAGAAAGATAAGCTCGCGTTCTTTGATAAGGAATGCTCAAGAATTTTGGATCACGTATATTTAGGAAGTGATGCTGTTGCAAAGAATCGTGAAATTTTAAAGCAGAATGGAATAACCCATGTGCTGAACTGTGTGGGGTTTGTTTGCCCTGAATATTTCAAGAATGAGCTCGTTTACAAGACACTTTGGTTGCAGGATAGCCCGTCTGAGGATATCACGAGCATTTTCTATGATGTTTTTGATTATTTTGAAGATATTAGAGAACAAGGTGGGCGAGTCCTTGTTCACTGTTGCCAAGGGGTGTCTCGATCGGCCTCTTTGGTTATTGCTTATCTTATGTGGAAAGATGGGCAGAGCTTTGAGGATGCATTCCAGCATGTTAAAACAGCACGAGGAGTGACTAACCCGAATTTGGGATTTGCCTGTCAACTTTTGCAGTGCCAGAAGCGGGTACATGCCTTGCCTCCAAGCCCCTCTTCGGTGCTTCGTATGTATCGAATGGCACCTCACTCCCATTATGATCCCCTTCATCTTGTTCCGAAAATGTTGAGTGAACCGGGGTCAGAAAGACTCGATTCTCGTGGAGCTTTCATTGTTCATGTTCCTTCAGCAATATTCATCTGGACAGGGAAGCATTGCTTCAAAGTGATGTCAGATAAAGCCAGGTCAGCTGCATCTCAAGTTATCCGTTATGAAAAGGCATGGGGTCCGGTTATAACCGTCAACGAAGATGAAGAAACATCTGAATTCTGGGTTGCTCTTGACTTGAAAAAACAGTCAACAGATGGTTGCGACACAGAGATAAGAGAAGACAGAATTGGCCCTTCAGCTTGTCCGTCCATCTGTCAAAGGAAAGTTGATGAGTATGATCAAGATTTCGGGATTTTTTACAAAGCACTATCTGGTGGAATTGTTCCACCTTTTCCCTTATCAGGAAGTGGATCCAAGACATGCATACCTGCTAGAGAAAATGGTTGGAGCAGATTGAGAAGAAAGTTGACCAGTGGTATTATGAAAGAACTTATTGTGTCGTCTAAATTGAATTGCAATTTGACTCAAGCCAGTGATAAAGCAGATATACTAGATACTTGTAAAGAAGTTCTGTTGCCTTCCAGTCCTCAGTGCGATTCACCTGATTCCTTTGCTTCGTACAAAACTGGCAGCCCTGTTGCACTAATGGAGAAAGTGGAATGCTCAGTTCCCCTTACTGATACTGTACTGTCACCATCACCTTCGCTCAATTCATTGGATTCTTTTAGTTCTTATCTTGTGAATAAACCGAAGTTTAATTCGACATCCCCATCACTCTCTCCTTCAACCTCAGATTATTCAAGTTCATTTACCTTTTCACCCTCATCGTCTAACTGGTCAGACTTATCATATTTGTCAGCTCACCCTTCACCTTCTGGACTAGAGTCCAAAGATCCTGTTAAGAGCGGTTCCTCAGAGGAAAGTGCATGTTTACCTCTTCGAGCATCTTCCCCTCCACTGGAAGAAGCATTTTCTGCTACTCGTGCTTTGAGAGCGGCAAGTTTTTCATTTAGAGGAACACCCTCCCTTGCTGAGCGCAGAGGAAGCAGTCTTCCTCCTCGGATGATGTTACCTTCGGTGGACGAGGCATCACATGCTTCAACCATTTCGATGAATTTGTCGTTTTATGTAGAAGATGATATTATGCAGGATATTGAACACAATAACTTTAAACATGATAGATCTTTGGAGACACAGAGAGAAGAGCCAACGTATGTTGCTCACAGCTATGCTGCTGACAATGATCCATTTGAGTTTTGATGCAAACGGTGCTGATGTTTTATACATCTTTTAAGGCATGATGCCCTGTGGAAGGGAACCGTTAATCAGTTGATCAGTATTTATAGAAGATGTTAAGATAGTCATGCCTACCGGGAGATGGTTGGTTGTGCTTTTCTCATGGAGAAGGGTTTTAAGTGCAAGCACTTTCATTCAGGTACTTGTTGCACCTGTATAGTTAATGGATGCTATATGCCTATTTTGTAGGACTTCTGCTATTGCTTCTGAAGAGCTTCCTAAGGAAGTTATTAAAAGCTCTTCTAGCCAAAAACACTTCCACAAAATTATCCAAACATTTCAAAAGCAGTTTCCTAGTCTTATAAGCGACTTTTGACTTTTCAAAAGCCCTGCCAAACAGGCCCTATATCATTTATATCTTGCTTATGTTTACGCTAGGGGCAATCTATTGGAAGTTATCTTATTTTTACCTTTTATGTCTGGATTTATAATGAGTGTGTGAGAATTGAGCTGTAAATTTTTTATCATTGTGAAACTTTGGAAGATAATTAGTTTAGCAGCAGTTAGATAAAAGGCATCGACTCTTGAACAAATTTTAGTTGTGCAAATATTTATGCTTTCTTTTGTGTCAATGTCTGTATAAGTCTATTCTTACTTACCATGTGCTTCACTTTTTTTCTCGTGCATAATTTGGATAGATGAATAGATATCATGCTGCCACAAGCATTATCTTCTTTGTGTTACATACATAAAGTATAAAGACTTATTTCTAAGGGTGTTTAGAATTTATGAAGGCTCATTTGGCAGAACTTTTGAAAAGTCAAAAGTTGCTTCTAAAAGTAAGAAGTTGCTTTTGAATATGATAATTTTTTGAAAGTGCTTTGCATGACTAGAAAAGTTTTTAGAGAAAGTTATTTTAATGTAACTTCCTCAAAAAACTCTTATACAAGAAGCAGAGAAGCAAAAGTCCTACCAAATGGATCCTAAATTTGTTTATAGTTTAGAATATGATTGCGTTTTTACATTCTTATGTAGAAAAGTTTCAAGTCTTGTTATATTTTCACAACGTTTATAAATGATGGTTTCAATTTTGCAATGCAATAAATTCTTGTAATAATGAAATTGCAGATAGTTAAGAAGGTGAAGAAGGTCGATTGCAGCTCCTAGAGCATTTTGCCTTTGGATGGAGTTGCAGATATAGTTTGTTAAAGGTGGTGTGGAACAGCTCATGCATCTTGCCTTTTTCTCGTTTCATAAGATAGACTAGAAAATAATGTGTACCAAACATACACTAGGAGCAATATAGAAAGTAAGTTATAGGATTTACGAGGACAAAAGATTCTCTCAGAATAAATGAAATGTATACTTTTATTCATCTTGTTCATCTAATTTTTCTGTACATTCAGATTCAACACCCAAGTTGTAGGTTTTTCAGTACAAATTTAGAGCATTATTTTATGAATTTATGGTCTTACCGGTCATAATAATCGTATTCATGGATCCATTTTAAGAGAGAAGAAATAACAATAGCTATCTAACATTAAGCACAATTAACATGTTTAGCCCATAACCTTCCTGGGCAAGGAAAATTGTTCGATAGATCGAAATATCAAGTCGGGGGATGTTTAGCCCATAGCATTTTTTACATATGACAGAAGATCTACAAAAACTACAGAAAATCAAACCCGAAAGTTGAGCATGTGAAAAAGCTTAAATTTCTCTCTCAAATCTCTTTTTCTGATCTTAAAATAGCCATTGTAGGGCCGAGTGCACTGCCTCTCAAAGCTTTATATGACCATGATTTCTTGCCTGAACTCTCTTTACCGCAACTATTTTCCTGCAATAGTTGCGCCTTCTTGGCATTCAGAGTCGCGCTAATTTCATCCCATACATTTACTCCGTTGCCTGCAAATAAAAAGAACATTTTCAAAATCCGAAAACATAACCAGGAATTTTAGGCATCCGAAATAGGTACCTATAGTTGGAGGTTGTGTTTGTTTACCACTGTTTAACACTGCACGATCTACAAACAGCAAATACAGTCGGGATGAGCAGAGATGGACCGGCATTTAATAAATGCTCCAAACCAGACTTTAATTATTTTCAAGAATTGCCATTAAAAATGATAAATACCTGGGGCTGGAGCACATGATTGTTTATCTTTACCGCTAGGCAACTCAAGTTCTCCAGCATTTTCATTGCCTACAGGACCTTCAGCGTCGCATCTAGGGGTAGTATTCCTCGGACCTGTGTTGCTTCCTCTGACGATACGGATGTCAACAAGAGATGATAAATCAATCTGCATGGCATGGATGGTAAATATTTGGGGATTGATATCAATATGGGAAAGAAAAGGTAAAGACTTTAAAGAATGATTAAAATGTGCAGAACTTGCCTCCAGCGATCCATCTTCATTGTATAGGGGGTTATCGGGTTGAGCAGAATCGTCCTCATCTAACTTCTTGGAAACAACAGGATATTCTGGTACTGGCATCAGCATAGTTTGACGGGATTCAGTATTGACCCAGGATACTTTTCCAACCTATGTCGGAAGATATGTTAAGGCTATTGATGTTGGCCAGTTGTAAGCTATAATTTATTATTCAAATCCTACTAGAGTTGAGCTATACTCGATAAGACGAAAGCTCAGGGGTCCACGACGATGATAACTCCAGAATACGATATGCAATTAAGTCTCCTTCCTGCCAAAAATGATTACAACATAAATGATACGAATGAGGGAGGCAAGACAAGTTGGTCTGAAAGTTTATGTTTGGCTAAGCTTCAAAAGAGTTCAAAATTAATTTCAAGCTTCTTTTCTGCTAAATACTTAGAAGTTACTTCTTCAACAACATATCTTACTTTTCTAAAGTCTCAACTTTGGAAAACTAACTTTTAAGCTTAGTAAAACATGCTCCCTGAATGTAGGGAGTCAAACGTGCTCTTTGCATAACCTCTAGGAAGTCGCAAGGGGAGTATGCTGCTAAAAGATCGAGATAAAAAGCCCACTTCCACCACCAACTTTTGTTGTAAAAGGAAACAAAAATGGTTCATAATAGAAAATCGTGAATGTATAAAAAGAGAGAAACAAGAATCTACCTTAGGCGTGTCAACAAGGGGTGGAAGTTTATCAAAGTCAATTCCTTTGTCTGATAGGTTTCTCTTTGCATCACTCAATATTTCAGAAAAATCTTCATTTGAATCTTTACGATCATTTCTTGGAGTGAATACATGTTTCTCCCTCCCCCATTTCTGGCCCTTTTTCTTGCTGGTAATTCCATTCCACTGGAGGGTATCCTGAAGAAAAAACTCAATATTCATCTACAAGAATTATGGCACCAATATGGTTAAGAAATGTCAACAAACTGAAAAGCATTGGAGACGAAGGATGTAAGACTCAAAAAAGAGTAGCATCATCCTCTGCACCACACTTTGATTCAAGCATGTTCGGCTAAGCTTAAAAAGTAGAAGTTACTTTTATGTAACTGTTTCCAAACATGTCCAAATATATCAAACTTTCATATTTACTAAAAGTGAACATTTTAAGCTTGGCCAAACATGTTCGTTAGTTTTGAGTTGTTTTCCTTCAGAAAATATATTAGAGATAAAAGGAGATGGTACAAATAAAAATGCATTGTGCTTTTACATAAGCCATTGACAGTACATATACAGGTTACTAATGTTTACTGCTAATATCAACATAGACTAATGAACTTGATGGCTTGTTTGATATTTATTAACGCCAGTAAGCAAGCAAATAAAAGAAGTGATAGGTAGAAAATGGCTAGGGCTTCACCACAATAAAGTATGACTTGAAAATTATTTTTATTTTACACATATTGGTGTCTGATAGTAATCACCCTATATAATAAATTATATCAAGAATGATGGATATTTTTATGCTTACCTTACTTAAACCCCAAAGCTCAATCATTCAAGAAAAGAATGGTTAGAGTTATTGAATCATTTTGATATATTCTCAGTATCTCAAAACCTTGTTTGCATCCCTTCTCTTAAGGGCTGTAATTCTTAAATAGTTCCTTTCTATATCTAACAGCATCTTAATTAAACCAAATATAAGTTAGTGCAAGATTATTCATCAACATAAGCTGATATATCCTCTTAAACGAAACAATTCTTCATAAATATAAACCGTCCATGACCTCCCCCTCCTAGAAATGAACTTCCATGCTGCGAGTTATTTCTAAAGAAATAAGTATGCTCTATAAAAACAACGATGAAACATATAAAATCCTGACTCTAAAGAAATGCAAAGAATGCAGCCATTTTGAACATAACCAACATCATAATGCATATAATGAACCATACCATTGGTAATTGATTTTGTTCCACAGCATACTCTGCATCAACCCAAAAATATTTCAAATGTCAGAACTCTTGAGGTAATATGCCAACTATAATCGTGCAATCATTAGAGACCAACAGGGAGCATCATAACAATTGCCAAAGGGAGGAAAAGACAAGATATTCAAGACCATACATTGTAAAATCATTCTATAATGATGGTTATTTAAAAGCAATTGACCAATCATTGTAATAGTGAACCTAGATGGGCTTCTTCCTTAACGGCATTTTCAAGTTTTTG
>CAIGRF010271177.1:3218-25055 GCA_903798235.1 Fraxinus ornus
GTTTGGTTTGGTTTGGTTCGGTTCGGTTAGTCGGTTTAAACTTTTAAATAATATTGCATCATAAAAAATGAAAAGTCATGTAATATATGTCATTCAATTTAACTACTCACTCTAACACAACCAAGAACCAACACATAATCATAATAAAACCGAATCTTCATTAAGTTTTTTTTCCATCCCAATAGTTCATCTTCATCAACATAGATATGTGGATATCCATAAGAATGAAAGAGATGTCAAATTACGTTTACTGCACTTAATTAAATATGAAATGATAAACATATCACAATTATTTTTTTCTTCCACTCAGTAGGAGGCAGGATATGATTAGAATTGAAAATAACTAGAACTAAGCATAATCCAAAATCAAAACCAAGACTAAGAAAATAATCAGAACTAAACATAATCCAAATTTAAGAGTAAGAAAATAAAATTTATGTTACAAGAAAGAAACTTAAGCACAAAAAATAAATTATGTTAACATCTAATACTTGGACACCTCCACATTCTGGAGAATACGATTAAGATTTTGATTTTGATTTTTCTTTTTTCAAAAAAATAAAAATAGAAACCAAATAAAACCAATTAACTATGTCAAACCGACCCGAGTCGGTTTGATTTGGTCGGTTTTTCGATTTTTTTGCCCACCCCTAACAAGACATAAGGAGATGGGTTTTTCTTGCTAGATTCCCACTTCGTAAGAATTACGTATATTGTATTCCAAGAGCCCAATTTCAGTTGTAAATAAGACACGTATTTATAGCCTCAAGAATAAGGTCAAAACTCATGCCCTAAGCAAAAGTTGAGTTGAACAAAGAAACAAAATCAGACCACCCATATATAATCATGTGATGTTCAATTGCACATTTCAATATTGTATCTTGCACTCGGAGGATTTTCACTTGTTGTGATCAAGAAAATGTTGCGATCACAACTTACAAATTTTAATTCTCGTTCGATTTGACCCTTGAATTTCTGCTCCTGTTCAGATCGAGTCCTTATTTGCACCATGAATCCTTCATCTTGAGTTTTTTTCCTCCACAATCATCTAAATTGTTCCATTGCAAGTTTTGAAAGTTAGCAATTAAGTTTCTAAACTTTCCTGTTGTCGATTTAGCTCCCAAAACTTGTGAATTTATTTGGATTACTATCTTGACTCTTCTATTGATAACATACAATTGAAATAATTTTCAATTGTTTCGAATCAACTCCAATTAAGTTCAAATTTGCATTTTTCATTCCAAATGTATAAAGTTCTAATTTTTCCTAAGTTAATATATTTAAGGGTTAATTACCCCAATAGTCACTGAAATTTATCGAAAGTTTCTACCAGGTCACTGAACTTTAAAAACTACATTGTTTGTTACTGAACTTTCGAAACTACAACCCTATCCATCATTGAACTTTAAAAATCATCCCATTCGTCACTAAACTTTGCAAAAGATTTCTACGGGATCACTGAACTTTACAAAAAGTTTCCCAGATGGTCATTGATTCAGTGACCATCTGGAAAACTTTTTGCAAAGATCAGTTACGAATGTGGTGATTTTTAAAGTTCAATGGTGGATGGGGTTGCAGTTTCGAAAGTTCAGTGACTAACCACACAGTTTTTAAAGTTCAGTGACCTGATTGAAACTTTTGATAAAGTTTAGTGACTATTGGGGTAATTAACCCTATATTTACACTAAATTAGATAGATATAAGCTCAATTTATTAATAAATAATCCAAATAAGTGTGTAAAATACACTTATGAGTACCCATTTAAACAAATCCAACCAGTAGGGAAAATTCACTTGTATTTTACTCTACATATGTCAGAGCTTGAACCTATCGAGAATTTCCTAGTCTTGATCCACTAACATAATAATTATCTCCCCTTGAGAAATCAAGAATTGCCTATGCTTGCAATAATTATAGATATATCAGGCATTATTTTTAAGACCTTTGTTTCTATCTCTTCTTATTTTCTTAACTTTTTTGCTTTGCAGACAGGGTTTTGGTGCTCTCCTATGGAGGATCCGGAGAGAAGAAATTTTGAAGTGATTTCGAAAGCACCTCCAGAATATGCAAGAACTATGTCACAAATGAGGTACATGATATTTGATTTTCCATAATTTGTTTGTCGACGGCTGGAGATTTTGGTGCGAGCCTTGCTTGTTTTCTGAAACTTAACACGACTCTAGCAATTTTTTCGATTTGATTAAACTTACACAGTGAAAACAGTAAGAGTGCCAACAACAACAAAAAAAAAAAAGAAAAGAAAAGAAAAGGTAGCAACTTTTTAAATTTTAAAAGGCTTTGAAGCATTCACTTGATTTGCCTTTCATTCCTTTTCTTCATGATTTTTCTCAATTTATTTGGGAAATCTTTAGCTTAAGTTTCTTTTTGATTTGAAAGGAAGGCACATCATTTTATGAGAGACAAAATAAGGAAATAAGAGACAAGCCTATGTTCGTAGGTGAGCTTGTCGAATTATGTAAATTTGTGTCTTTCCTCTCCCATGGACTTGTCTATGACCGCTGTCACGCGGCTATTTCTTGTGGTTCATGAGTATCAATCTTTCATTCTTAGTAATTATCCGAGACCATATATGATATACCTTCATTTTCAAACTAACAACACTCTCTGCATGCAAACAATGGTACATTACATGTCCAAGAATATGATTTCGTTCCATCTTATGTTAGTTTTATGGATCAAATAAATTGACTGAAAACTGACTTTATCTAAATTACTGATGTTATTTTTGTTTGTCGTGTAGCATATATTGGATATCTGCAATGGTGAAACTGGATTGCAAACCTTATTCTCTGAAAATTTGAACGGGTTACCTGTTGAAATACACACATAAGAACCTAATCTGAAATTCCTTTAAATTTTACTGCTGATTTTGCACAAGTATTTTTTTTCCCTCAGAAACCTGGAAGTTTTAGGCTCCTAACCAGTATTGTAGTTGAGTTTTGGCATTGGTTTATTATTGAATAATGCTGAAATTCATTTTGCTCAAGTTAGTAGTGAAATTAATACAGAAATACAACCACTGGTGATCATACAACAATGACTGGATCAATACTTGTGAGAGAGGGAAGAGTATCACGAATTTCTGGACAGCATATGGAGGACAGAGAATCCTATCATCATCCTGACTTAATTCACCCTTCATCCATGGACAGCTTCGATTATATATTCCTGTTTGTTCTTGCTTTACTTCTTGTTAGTTTCTTAAAGGTGCTATAATGATTATCGATGGATTTTTTTATATTCTTTTTTTACTTGTTCTTTTTCTTCATGATCAATACATTATTACATGATTTTATACGTATACTTCAGTATTTTTTGTTGTTTGGACACTTTCGTTTCGTTTTGTTTCGTTTTGTTTTTTTTTGGCCGTGCCAGTTGATCTGATTTGATAATATTACTTAAATATAGTTTTAACTGGCTCCTTATGTGCAGGGTAAATTCATTTTTTTCATCAATGGTGATACATGTACACAAGTTTTATAAATATGTGGCCATAATCTTGAATCACGACCTTAGCATGTTATATAATATTGAAATATCTCATCTAAAAGTTAAGTAACTAGAGATAAAACCAATTTATTCATTAATTTTATTTTTCAAACCATATCTCATGAGTGAGCCAATTTTTTTAATTTTATTTTCATGAAAACTAGATGCATATATAATTTTATGAGGAAATTGCAAAAAATGTCAACTTTTACATAGTCATTTGCCAAAATGTCCAAAATTTCTTCAATGTCCATTTTACTATAATATAGACCAAAATGCCCTCATTAACAATTTTAAATTTCACAATGAAGATAAGATTATTCATATAATTAAAAATTGTCTTGACCAATAATAACTTGATATATAACATATACTACTTATTTTTTTAAAAAAAAAATACCATATCAATCATGCATTAAATGCTCACTTCTCATCACAAGTGGGTAAATAAAAAATTTATAAAATGTCGAGAAGTACACATAAAATGTGAAAAACATTATGAAATGTAGAGAACTCACGTTCAGAACGAAATTTCATTCTAAAGTCTAAACAAATTAAATGTCAAGTATCAAGATAAATACGGTCCAAATGTCGATAACAACTTTTAAAATGTCGGGAACTTTATGAACCATCAAGAATAACAACTATTAAACACAACTTATTAACAAAAACAAGATTTCAAATAAAAATTATTTTCTACCAATAATTGTGGAAAGCCTAATCAACTACATATTTGAATGAGATTAAATTTTTTGCAATAAAATTTTATTTTTTTTATAAATTGGAAGCATAAAATTATTTTTTTAGTGTTAATGACTTTTCTACTTCATCTTCATTTTTTTATGAAATTCTTGATCAATACCTAATAGATAATAAAAGCAAATGAATCCATTAGGTATTAGCTAGCATTAATGTAGCTTCTTATGTAAGCTACTTGCTCTTCTCAAAATTTGTGACAATTGGAAAAAAATTGCTTCATTTTTCATTGAGGATATAATAGACAATTTTGTACCAAACTCGACCATTTTTGTAAGAATTATATATCAAAATTAGATATTTTTCAATTGACCATTTTTGTACATTCCCCAAAAGGTGCGACACTTAGGTATGTTTGTTTCTGCATCTAAGAGTGCATGTGCACATGTATGTGCTAGTGAAAATTTAAACTAAATAGTTCAATGAAAATTGACCTTAACTATGTTTTGTTTCGTGACATGGTGACCCGATGATTTGTCTTAGATATCAACCATTAGGACATATCTCATAAATATGCAACAAATTAGTTTAACAGTTATCCATATCATTTTTTTTATTAATCAGGTCATATCTGATAACTATGTCCATGAAAATTGAATTTTCATTCTTATTATTAATGAAACGGTCTTCTTCACAGCAATTATTTTCCAGAATGACTCCATTAGAATAATGAGTCGTGCTATGTGTATATAGATATACACATAGGGATTAACATAATGTGAGTGGAGTGAAACTCATGCTACATACCCCACCTCACTCACATTATGTGAACCTATATGTGTACATTTATGTACACATAGATTAATCGTAGAACAATTTGACTTGTATACAATCTTATCAATTAGTCAATCATCATCAGTACATACATCACAGCTCATTATCTATGATATATTTCACAGTCTCATACATGACTAGCGTTAAAAGAGGTAAAGTTCACTTGTGGTCATTGAACTTAGAATAAAAGAGGTAAAGTCACTATAAATACTTTCCAAATTTTTCACATGTTGGAAATGGTGTTTAATCAACAGTAGACAGTGTCTACTGGCAAACCATTATACAATTTTCTTGCTCACATAACTTGACCCAATTCTTGGGATCATTTTCCTTACAAGGAATTATCATGCTTCCAAAAAGTGTTATAGTAAAAAATCCAATGAAGAGAAGCATGCAACCGCACACGTAAAAAGAACGCCACATACTTGCATATTTGCTGATAGATGTTTGACCATTTAACAACTTTTCATCCTTTTCATCTAATATTCTTTTGTATTTCACTGCGATCGCCAACAAAGCAGACAAATTTAGAATACCTGTAAAGAAGGAGAGGGTGAATGGAACCCAACGATATTGACATTTGTGCTTTGTTGGGGAACTATAAATTGCAGTGAAGATTACTCCTTGAAAGATAAAATAATAATTTGCCAGTTGGAAAGCCTCCTTTCGAAGATCAGAAATTTCCTCTTCTTTGTTCTCTTTGGTTTCTCCTTCCTTCTTGTTTTCTTCTCCCTGCCTGGGTTTCTCCAGCTATTTGTGTATGTAGAGAGAGAGAGAGAGAGAGAGATGGATGGATGGATGGAACCGGTAAAGACGTGCATGCTACTTATAATATGAAAGAGTAAGGTCTCGTAGTAGTAATTTCTTGAAGAGCACTCGGTACTTCTCAATACGTTTCTTCTGCTATATTTAATTTGATGATTCTTTTCAATATATATATTATCAAAACCACTATAAAAATCATTCTATCAACCGAATTAGATGAAAACTAGGGAAACATATTTTTTGTCAAGACTTTGTCCATAGTAATTTATATATTATAATTAGCTTTTGACACGTTTAAAAAAATATATAGTCGTCATACTTAATTTTTTATTTTAGGTTTCCTTATCCACCCGCAAGCATATTATTGTCGAAAGGAAATTTCTATGATCTCTGAAAAATTGTAGGGAATATTACAGGTTATGTCTATAAACAATTTTCTAAACTAATTTCCAACAGAAAATCGAAGGCTGGACTGGTTGATATACTCCGCAAGTAGATGATCGTAGTTTTTCGAATCAATTTTGTGAGATTGAGAAATTAAGACCATAACAAGACATGCGCACCATGTGGATATGGTTGGAAATCATTATCCTGATGGAATATTTTATTTATCCGGGTGTGACACACGACGGGAATGTTTTAGAATATATTTCACTAACCAGGTGAGTCCTTTCAAATAAAAGATCGTAAATTTTAGAATTGTTATTTTTCAATAGGTGTGTCTATTCAAATAGAGACAAATTTCAATGATAGTGTCTTTTCCAAGGGTCGTTTAATTTGAGACACAACCTTTCAACATTAGGCATTTCCCATTTGTAGTTTGACAACACATGATCTATGCACTTTTATATTTGCATTATGCATCAGATAAATTCTAAATATTTTGAAACGAGTATCATAGAAAATGGAGTTCAAAATATGAGTAGGTTCGTTAGTCCATGTAATTTGGAGTGCTCTTATTATAAGATGCGATTGTTGTATTTTGGGAGAAGAATGACAAAAAACAGCTAGCATTTATATGGTGTATTATCATCTTGATGAGAAAAAGTCAAATTCATATTTATGCATTTCTCATTTCTAATTTTAAGTACTTGGTTTCTGGAGGTTGAATTTCTATCCAATTTTATTCACTTGAAAGTTAAGTTATTCAATATATAATTTGTGCACGACTACTTTTCTTAATAATGTCACCACAAAATCGAGCAACGCTAACCCCCTCCTTATTACTCTAACTATTGTCCGAACTACCCCTAAAGTCCTCAATCTGCCACTAACTGCCGTCCATGTCGTAGCTTCTTCCAACTTTGCACACAACGAGAGCCAAACGGTCGCTGTCTGCAATTTTGACACTATCCCTCCTCTGGCCAATCTTAACAATGGTCCAATTCTGCACCATTCTAGTCACCACACAGCCCCTATCCGCTAGCTTTAGTCAATGCTCTTCACGTTAACTTTGCTGCTACTCTGTCCCCCGTCATCTAGCTAGTTGCTGGACTACATAGCCTTGTTAAGAGTCCTCCAAACTCCTTATGTGTCGGTTAGTAATTCGATTTTTTATCGATGTGAGATTTATCATTAATAGGTCAACGCAAGATGATGATTTGTTTAAGAGCAGCAACCTTGAAATTCATGTGATCGTTTAAGTCTTAATTGGATCGAACTGCTTATTTGAATTTAATGAGCTATGGTATCATATTAGGATTTAGAGTTTCACGTGAAAATATCAACTTTGTTAAAAAACAATAATTCAAACCCATTGATTAATATTTCGGCACTTCATACAACCTAAATTATTCTTAGCATCTACAGAAAGTGAATTTCTAAATAATGAGCATGTCTTGGTCTTTTTCTTTTTTCCTTTTCCTATTATATTTGGTTCCAGCTGTATTTCTATGCTGCATGCATTATATGAGTTAAATGACATCGTTACTTGAATCATGTGCATGTACATATTTGTTGACATTAAGTTTGATATTATTGTGAGGTGATAATATTTAACATATTAATTTTAATAACAATTTAAATAATTAACAACGCAGATTTTGATAACACGTGAAGTGTAAAACTAAAGAATATCAAATGTGTACAACTAGTTTATTCCCTGCTACTATATCTTAAATACCTAAGAAAATTCCTTCAATAAATTATTTGTGTAGCTCTCACATCCAACTCTTGCTTACAATACGAATTAACAATATAATGCGCGTAAAAATATGTCATAAACTTTCTTCCTCTATACCTTTGAAAAATAATCCCCAACTACCATATGCTCATGGAAAATAAATAATTGACTTCATTTTTTAAAATACTTGCCAACCAGCAGTATTGTTTTCATCGGTGACTAACTTTATTTAATGAAGAATACGTGTTTGAAGTTTTCAACCCTTAAGTGTTTGATAATAAAACTTCAATTTCTTGTTTTTAATTTTGACAACTTTTACTATTTTCAATGGTTAAACTAACGAAATTGGATGGTAAAGAGTTTTCACATCTAAAATGTTGTATTCCGTACTAAAAGTTTCAAATTGGGACCTTTCTGCTATTTTTAATAGGTAGGGGGTTTCCGCACAACGTCTACTGGGCAAGGGGGGTTTTCTGCTATTAAATCCAACGTCTAATAGGTAAGGATCCATTGATCATTGAGGAAGGGCCTATGACTGGTCGCAAGCGAAGCTGATCAAAGAAGTAATGAGACTACTTGCTCAAGTCACGATGAACGAAACATTGATCACTGCAAGCAAAGTAACAAGTTTCATATTGGACATAGGAGATGAAACGAAGTGAAGTAACTTGATTCAAGCAATAGACAGAGAGGTTGGAAGGAAGTTGTTTAGGACATGCGATCTTACCGAGCCCACAGTGGTGGGGCTCATATGATCTATGCGACCACATAGAATTATACTATGTAGCCGCATGATATATTTTCGCCTGTGAATTTTTCGAATTTTGCGCAATTATTTTGAAGGTTTAATTCAGTTTTAAAGTAAGTTTTATGGGTTCCATATAAATATGACTCATTCCACTCATTACAAAAAAAATAAAAATAAAAAAATTGAGAGATTAATTGCAAGTTATTATTGTTTTCTTCTTGTTTTTCATCCAATTAATTCTGAATTTATCAAGATTATTTCTTGTGGCGTTCAAACAAATCGAGTGAGATTCTTTAGTCTCGTAATTGCGGGTCAACATATTATCGGCGATTGTGTTGGTTTCTTGATTCAATATTTTTGAATCCAGTTTAAACATTGATTCTTGGTTTTCTTGGGGTTGAATCAATGTTGTGTGTGTTATGTAGTTTCAATTACTACGTGAGTTTGCATCAGTTGGTATTAGACTAAGGCTCTAAAAATCAAGGTTATATTTTTTTTCTTTTGTTTGAGTCTTTGTTTTTCATTCTATGTGTTCTTCGCATTCTTCATTTTTTTTTGTCTTCAATCCATAAAAAAAAAAAAAAAAAAAAAAAAAAANTTGGTACATAATTGAATTTTTGAGCAAAAGAAAAAAAGAAATCGAAATTCGGAAAAAATTGCCAAGAGCGTACAATTTCATTTTTTTTAGTAAAAAATAATTTTCAAATTCAAAAGTATCCAATTCAAATTCAAGGAACACATTCTTAAATTTCTCCTTAGTATTTCATTCAAAGTGCCATTCCTACTTCTCGTGTCATTCTAAAGTCAATTTTTTCTTATTCAAGTCTTTGTTTGAAACTCTACAAGGATTGAATTTTAATGGAGATCAAATTAGTTCTTTGAAGCGCTTACAAAAAAGTATTGAGAGGAAAAATGCAAGAGTTGTGAGACTAATCGAAGGAAAATCTATTTTGAATGATACATGAGCGTATACATGTGAGACAAATATTAAATTAAATTTAGGATGTTGGATAGAGACGAGTCTACTTCAAACAAAAATAATAATCAAGTCAACATGTCGGATGAGGTGATACGACAGTTCGAACGGTTGTTCGAGGATGTGAGAGACAGATTAGATAGGCAAGATACATTGCTTGCTAATTTATGTGGCGAACAACCTAGAAAATTCCTAACATAAGGAGGCAAGGAAGGCAGGATCGTAGAACAGATTTTGCTGGTTAATGCGAAGTAGATAGTGACATTAATGAGGATGCATTGGTGGATGTCAAACTTGGAAGAATGAGAGATAGATGAGTTAGGCATGAAATGGGGGGTATGATAGAAATATGGATAATATCAAAATGACAATTCCTTCATTTAAAGGAAGAAGTGTCCGGAGGCACATTTACTCGGAGGAAAAGAAGGTAAAGATTGCAATATTTGAATTTATTGATTATAGTATCATTTGGTGGGATCAAGTAGTAACATCTAGGAGGAAAAATCGTAAAGGGCCTATTAATACATGTGAAGAATTGAAAGCTATCATGCGGAAGAAGTTTGTGCCTAATCATTATTACAGGAGTTTCATCAAAAATTGTAAAGCCTCCACCAAAGTTCTAGGAGTATGGAGAATTATCAACAACAATGTATATAGTATGATTATTGAAGATGCTAGTTGTACTAATGGGGCTAGCACTATACTTGTTGAAAAAATTGGGATTAACTATGTTAAAACATCATAAACCTTAAAAATTACAATGGTTGAATGTATTTGGCAAGTTTAGGTGAAATAGACAAGTGTTGGTAAGTTTCTCAATTTGCCGGTATCATGATGAAGTGATGTGTGATGTAATTCCTATGCATATCAGACATATTTTGTTGGGGAGACCATGACAATATGATAGGTATGTGATTCATGATGGGTACAAAAATAGGCACAAGTTTACTGAGGATGAGAAATATATTGGTCTTGCTTCATTGACACCACAACAAGTGTATGAAGATCAAATCAAATTGAAAAGTGAGGAAGAAAAAAGATTGAGAAAAAAAGTAGAGTAAGATTGATCTTCAACGACAAGAGAATAAGAGAGAAAATAGTAAGGTGACTAATTGTAAAAAAAAAAAAAGTAAAGCTACAAGAAAGTAAAGATAAAAAGTCTCATGAGAGGAGAGAAAAGTCGAAAGTGAATTTCTTTGCAAAATGGAGTGAGTTGAAGATGGTAGTACTTCAGAACCGACATATAATCTTGTTGGTTTATAAGGAGTCACTCATCAATCTTGAGGAATATAATACACCCCTCCTTAGTTTGGCTACTTTTTTTTTGTAAGAATTTGATGATATGCTCCTGAAGGACATTCCTAGTGGTCTACCACCCATTCGAGGCATTGAGCATTAAATTGATTTCATACTTAGATCTGTCATTCTAAACAGGACGGCTGATCGGAGTAATCCCGAGGAGACTAAGGAACATCAAATGCAAGATGAAGAACTGATGAGCAAAGGGTATGTGAGGAAGAGTATCAGTCATGTGCCGTACCAGTGCTAATTGTGCTAAAGAAATATAGAATCTGGAGGACGTGTGTCAACTGTAGGCCATCAAAAATATAATGGTAAAGTATCTTCATCCTATTCCTAGGTTAGATGATATGTTATATGAATTACATGAAGCATGCATATTTAGCAAAATTGATTTTAAAAGTAGTTATCATCATATTAGAATGAGGGAAAAAGATGAATGGAAAATCGTTTTTAAAACTATATATGGGTTATATGAGTGGTTAGTCATACCATTTTGGACTTACTAAAGTACCTAGCACATTTATGAGATTAATGAATCATGTTTTACGTGCATTCATAGGTAAATTTGTAATAGTTTACTTTGATAATATCTTAGAATACAGTACGGACCTAAATGAACATATACGGCATTTAAGATGTGTACTTGTGGTCTTAAGGTAAGAATAACTTTATGTTAACTTTAAAAAGTGCACATTTTGCATGAAGAAACTTGTTTTTCTTGGTTATGTCGTTAGTGCAAAATGTATTGAAGTGGATGAGGAGAAAATCAAAACCATCAAGGAGTGGTCAACAACTAAAAGCACAACCGAGGTAAGAAACTTTCATAGGTTAGCTAGTTTTTATAGGCATTTTGTTAAAACTTTTATCACACTTGCCACACCATTCATGGAGATTATAAAGAAAAGTGTAGGATTTCATTGGGACGTTGAACAAGAACATGCTTAACACTATTAAGGATATGTTGTGTACCGTACCAATTTTATCATTAACTAACTTTAACAATACTTTTGATATTGAATGTGATGCATTAGGAATAGGTATTGGAGTTGCCTTAATTGAGGAACGAAGGTCAATAGCTTACTTTAGTGAAAAGCTAAGTGGAGCAACTCTCAACTATCCTACATAAGACAATGAGTTGTATGTACTTGTTTGAGATTTGGAGACATGGCAACACTATCTATGGCCAAAGGAGTTCATGATTCACATTGACCATAAGTCCTTAAAGCATTTAAGGGGTAAATGTAAGCTAAACAAGAGACATGCAAGGTGGATGAAGTTCATCGAGACGTTTCCATATGTTATTCGGTACAAATAAGGTAAAGAAAATGTGGAAGCGGATGCTTTATCAAGGAAATACATACTTCTAACGTCTTTATGTGCCAAATTGTTAGGATTTGAGTATATTAAGGACATATATGTTAATTATCCAGATTTTCCTAATATATACAAATCATGTGGTAAGGATATTATGAATAGATTCTTTAGGCATGATAGGTATTTATTTCAGAAAAATAAGTTATGTGTTCATAAATGTTTAACGAGAAAATTATTAGTACGTGAAACACATAGTAAAGGTCTAATGGGTCATTTTGGGATTAAGAGATCGTAGAGATGCTCGGTGAAGATTTTATTTCTCTAAGATGAAGGTTGATGTTGATCGGGTTTGTAGCAGATGCTTCACTTGTAAAAAAAGCTAAATATAAGGTTTTACCTTAGGGTTTATATACGCCATCACTTGTTCCTAGTGAACCTAAAGTTGATGTGTTTATAGATATTATGTTGGGTTTACATAGGACTAAGAAAGGAAGAATTTTATATTTGTGGTGGTAAATAGATTTAGTAAGATGACACATTTTATTCCATGTTATAAAACTGATGATACCACCAATATTGTGTTTTTATTCTTTAAGGAAGTAGTGCGCTTTCATGGGATTTCTAGAAGCATTGTATAGAATAGGAATGTCGAATACCTTAGTCACTTTTGGAGGATTTTGTGGAATAAGTTAGGAACCAAGTTATTGTTTTTTACTACTTGTCACCTACAAACGGATGGGCAAACTGAGGTAGTTAATAGGACTTTGATACAATTGTTACGCACTATAGTTAATAAAAATTTGAAGAGTTGGGAAGAGTGTTTACCATTCATAAAATTTGCATATAATTGGGCCATACATTCTACTACTTCTTACTCACCTTTTAAAATTGTATATGAGTTTAATTTACTAACATTTTCAAATTTAATTCATTTATCTGTGAATGAAAGAGGTGGCTTAGATGGAAAGAATAAGGCCAACTTGGTGAAATTACTCCATGAAAAGGGTAAGGTTGCAAATTGAGAAGAAAAATGAGCATTATATTTCTCAAGCAAATAAGGGACGAAAGCGATTTACACTTGAACCAAGAGATTGAGTTTAGGTACACTTGAGGAAAGCGCGCTTTCCAGAACAAAGTCGAAGTTGCAACCACGAGGAGATGGTCCATTCCAAGTCCTTGAAAAGATCAATGACAATACCTAAAAATTAGATCTTCCATGTGAGTATAATGTTTCGCCTACCTTTAATGTATTTGCTCTATCTCTTTGATGTATGTACAGATTCGATGTCGAATCCTTTCAAAAAGGGAGGGATGATATGATCCACGATATGAGGGCAAGTCCGGGCAATGATCCATTGATTGTTAAGGAAGGACCTATGCGTAGGTTGTGGGCGAAGCTAATCAAAGACGTAATGTGAATACTTGCTCAAACCACGGTGGATAAAACATTGATCACGACAAGCAAATGGACAAGTTTCATATTAGGCATGTGAGATAAACGAAGTGGAGCAACTTGATTCAAACAATGGATAGAGAGACTAGAAAGAATGTTCTGCATGCCCCATTACCGAGCCTACAGTGAAGGGGCTCCTGTGATCTATACGACCTCATATAATTACACTATGCGGTTGCACAGTATATTTTCGGCCGCAAATTTTTCAAATTTCGTGCAATCTTCTATTTTATTTAAAAAGAATTTCTGTGATATCTTTTGTTATTTAAGACTTAATTCCGTTTTTAATAGGTTTTATGGCTTCCATATAAATAATATGCATTCCATTCGTTGTAAAAACAGACAATTATTGAGAGATTAACTGTACGGCATTATTGTTTTCTTTTTATTCTTCATCCAATTAATTTGAACTTATCAAAATTATTTCTTGTGGCGTTCAAAAAAAATCAAATGAGATTCTTGAGTCTTGTAATTCAGGGTCAGCATATTGTCAGCAATTGTGTTGGTTCATTGGTTCAATATTTTTTTAATCAAGTTTAAACATTGATTCTTGACTTTTTTGGGATTGAATTAATCTTGTGTGGGTTTTGTAACTTTAATTGCTTCGTGGATTCGCATCAATTTGTCACTAAAAAAAGTAACGAATATTTCAAGAAAGTAAAAAAAAAAAAAAAAAAATAGTGTGTAAAATTAAATGTCACTTACAAAAGTGACACTTTTAAGTAAGTCATTTTTTATTACAATTTCATTAAAAAGTGATGTTTGTCACTCAAAAATGCAAAAAAAAAAAAAGAAAATTCAAAAAAGTGACGGAAAAATGACAAAAGCTAAAAAAAAAAAGTGATAGAAATTAAAAAAAAAAAAGTTACAGATACTCAAAAAGTGGCAAAGATTCAAAAAATTGGCAAAAATAAAAAAAAAATGACAAAGCACCAATTAAAACATTGGAATTGGTTCAATAAATGACAGAAATTAAAAAAAAATGACAATTTTAAAAAGTAATAAACACTAAAAAAAGTGATAAAAAAAGTGACAAAATATCATTTAAAACATTGAAGTCATTTTAATAAAATGACATAAATAATTAAAAAACGACAAAACACCAATTAAAACGCCAAACTTCTTTAAGTCAATTCACCATTACCATCATTTACCAACTCACCCAACCTATTTTCCTCCACTTAAGTCAGTCTTATGTGAATTTAGGACAAATTGTGTTGCATCATGACACAATAATGGGGAGGCTTGAATTTCAAAGGATCTGCCTACTTACATGAACCTCATCAGTTAATTTGTGTTGCGAGACCACTTCCGTATTATATGAAGATATCCTGTTAGCAAAACTTCGAGCAACAGGAGATGAACAACTTTTAGGTTCTCCATAAAACTACATTTCTTCATTCTTATCACCATACTTCTGATTTGAAGTCATTTTTCGATATTCTTTACTCTTTTTGGGCGAGTTCTCGCCAAACCCTTTAAGAAAAAGTTTCAAAGAATAGTTGCTTTCATTCTTTGAAGGTTCAATCTAGTCATCATGGTGAAATATCGAAAATTTCTTATCATCATCTGAAAAGGGTGAAATATCGAAAATTTCTTCTTGAGTTGGCAACCCAACAGTTGCCCTCAAGCTTGCAATCTAATGCTTATCATTACGGACGGACCCACTAAGGGCTCAGTAGGGCCAACTGCTCCCACTGGGCCAAAAAAAAAATTTGCCTTAAAAAAAAAAAATCCCATCGGGCCAACAAAATTGCCTTCAACAAAAAAAAAAGCCCACCTTCTTCCCAAATCCCAACCCAAGCCGGCAAACCCCGCTTTTAAAATATTGAAGGAAGCCCAGTAGCCCATTACCCAAAACTCCCTTCCCCTTTTCCTCCCGATTCCCAAATTCGAAAATTCTAAAATCCTTCAACAGCTCAGCTCCAAGAATACTGGTGCCCGCCACAAAAATGCAGAAATATCTCAATCTCCAAGAATACCAGTACCTACCACAAGATAATCGGGTTAGTATTCTTTTCAACCCCTTCAGGCTTCAGCTTCTGCTAATCTGCTTCGAGCTTCAATGGAGCAAAGGTCTGCCTTGGGAGCTTCAAATTAACAATACCGTCCTTCTTGGTTGCAGGATTGAGGTTCCGCCATTGCTGTCGCTACTGTGTATGGAGTATCTCCGGTTTTAGGTAAGAAGCTGAAAATACTATCTTGGGTTTCATGAGTGAAGGATTGGGGTTCCCCATTTTAAAATACCAAACAAATTCCAAAATATTTGTGGCTTCATTGGATTTGGATTGTATTTAGAATTTTAGATTGATTCCCCCTAGTTAGTCAGTTGAATCTAGACACTAAAATTGAATGCTGAGAAATTGAATGCTAATGGTGATGGACTTTCTTGGAGTTGGAATGTTGGATGGATGCCAAAATTGAATGAATTGAATGCTCATGGTATATATAGCTAAGTGTAGAAGCAGTTAGTCCGCAATCTGTATTCTGTAAACATTAGGCAGTGTCAGTATTCCTGATCGTTGGACTTTAGTTTGTGCATTCATGTGCCATAACACTATTAATTTGGTGGGCCATCCTTCATCATACGTGCATGCCAAAATCGAAAAGTGGCATCAGATTTGGGCCAAGTAAGAATGTCTCTTTCCCGGATTGGCTTTAATGGAAAATGATTCAGAAAAGAGGGGTCTTAAGTACAGGGAAACAACTGGAACACTGCGGCTTGCCCTATAGAATCGACTTCATTGAATGATGGGCCTAGATAAAATTCATTAAGGTCAGAGTTTGCTGATGACTAGAAAGTTAGAGATACATAGGATCTGGTGAGGAGTTCTTAATAATCTTCAAAACCAAAAGAGCTCCTTGATGTCGCCATAAGATACTAGAATGCGAATGCTTGAGGGAGGAAGCGAAAAGATGAACAGTAATCCCACGAAGGCGCAGCAATGCAGAATGCGGGTGTAATGGCGCGAAGAGGTAGTGTATCCTTGATTTATGAGAATGGCGTTATGTCTTACTTGTTGGAATATATAAGGACACCGCCAACAATTATGACTAGGATTCTTCTCCTTTCTTAAGAGTTTAAGTACCGTGGGAAGGTACAAACAATGAATATGGCATAAGATTAATGAATCGATAATAACTTTTCTATATTGGGGGTAATTGTTGATGTACAAAAATATGGCCCAATTAAATGGCCTAAGAAGTGAAGCCCCAAATAGGAAATTCGAAGGATATCCTTAAGGGAAGCCAGGTAAAAGGGCCGAGACTGAGTCGTGTAATGAAGGCCCATCATCGCCCAAGGCTATAAGATGCCCAAGTTCTGGGCAAGCGCAGTGTTTTATTCATACTCAGGGCGACAACGTTATCTCCGGAACGTCCAGAATTCGGACACGGTGCTAGTTCCAGCGACGGTTACCAAAGCAGTTAAAGGATAATCTCATCATGCCCCACGACCCAGGAAGCGACGGTTATTAGCAGTTTAATATTGGAGGTAATGACGATCGTTAGAAACGGAAGTTCCATAACACAATCAGCCATAATGAAGGGTATTTACAGGATGACGAACGATTTTTAAGCGATTCTACAATAACTATTCAAGGAGTATAAAAAGAAGAAAAGGCATAGAAGAAAAGGAACCGGAATCAAACACTCTCGAACAGAGAATATGTAATTTTCAATATATTTACTTTCATCGCATCTTTCTTTTCTTGTTCTGTGTGCTTGCGCTCTTTGGAGGCACTTTGTCTCTCGCTCATTGTACATCTTCATAAATAGAAGCACCCCTTTTTGGGACTTTGCTCAAGAGGTCCATTCCTTACACAATCGTATGAACTTTCTCTTAATTGTTAGCGAGGCCCGACTCACCTGCGCGTAACAAAATGATTTCGGTTGATGGATCAACACGTGAACAAAGATGCGAGGCTGATAATTTGTTGGACTCAATGTAGTCCTTTGAGTTTGTGTTTAATCTACATCTCATGAGAACCATTTTAGAGATTTCAAATGAATTGCCTAAGGCATTACAAAGAAAAGATCAGGATATTATAAATGCCATGAATTTAGTATCAGTATGCAAACAGAGACTCCAACAGATGAGGGACAATGAATGTGATTCTTTTTTGGATGAAATCATTTCTTTTTGTCAAAAGCATAATATTGATGTTCCTGATATGGATAGTGTGTTTGTACGCCCAGGTCGCTCAAGACGTAATATTGAAGAAATGACAAATTTCCATTGGTTACGTGTTATATTATTGTGTCATCGATATGCAATTTCAAGAATTAAATGATCGTTTTTCTGAGGTAAGTACAGAGTTACTCCTTTTTTTAACATGTTTATGCCCCGATGATTCATTCTCTGCTTTTGACAAGGATAAATTAATTCGGTTTGCTAAGTATTATCCTAAAGATTTTTCAATAGTAGAGTTCATGGCACTTGATGATCAGCTTCGAAACTATATTGTTGATATGCGTTCTAACAAGGAGTTTGGAGAATTGAAGGGACTTAGTGAACTTGCATTGAAGTTGGTTGTGACCAAAAGAAATAAAGTGTATCCGTTAGTTTACATGCTTGTGACTTTAGGATTAACTCTTCCGGCTGCTACTGTTACAGTTGAAAGATTATTTTCCGCTATGAATATTGTGAAGAATCGACTGCGTAATCAGATTGGAGACCAATGGATGAATGATAGTTTAGTTGTGTACGTTGAAAAAGATGTGTTTAATGAAATTACTAACGAGGCTATTATACGACATTTTTAAAGTATTAGAAGTCGTTAAAAAAGGTATTACATTTTGAATATTATCTTTATTGTTTAAAATTATTTTTTAGTAATTATATCTCACCCCTCCTAAAGAATAATTCTGGGTCCGCCATTGCTTATCAGCTTCGTCTCTTGGTCTCCAAAGCTCCTGGACAGTCTCCTAAAGATTCGTGACCAGGTAACTGGAATTAGATTAATAAATGAGACAAACATATGCATATTAAATAGCAACTGCAGTTGCCATTGCAAGGTAACTCAAAAACACAAAAAAATAAAATAAAAAAATAATGAAAATCTGTAGGCATATGAAAAATTAAACCTACAAGATGATAAAAGGAAGAATCTAGTAATATAAAATCAAATTCATGGGTGAAATTGAGAAAGAAAGCCTTACCTGGTTCGATGTAAAAAGCATAGACTGACTTTTGGTATGTAATTTCCAACGGGTGATTTGGTGCTTTTTGGAGTTTTGGGGATTTTGGGGTTTTAACCGTATTAATTACGGGATTAAAGATGTTAATTAATTTTAAGAGTATTATTTTAGTTTTTCTATTTTGGAGGGTAGGCCACCTAATTTTCCCTTTATTAAAATGGACCCGGACCAATGGGGCTCAACTTTTGTAGCCCAATCGCTCATCGAAGATTATTTTCCACCAAAATAAAAAATAAAAAAAATCAAAGAAATACCCCTGCATGACACCCTTTTTCCAAATTTTATTTCCCACGTGAAAGAAGGAAAATAATCCCTAATAATTTTGTGTTGATTTGTTTTGTTTTCCAATCTATCATGTGTTGCTTCATGTACCACGATTATATCTTCATAAACGGTCATAATAAGATGGTTATGGGAGAAATTATCTTTGCCCGTCGGAATAGTAATAACAGACGTATTATTTTCAACCTGGACAATATTGTTCCTCTTTTTTTTTTTTTTTACTTTTTCATTGTTATTGACTTCTTTCCAAACAAGTGACGATTTTTATGGCTAGATTCACCAAAAATTGTCTTACTGTCAACAATTTGAAATATGATTTTTTTTTTATTTGTTTTCGGCCGGCCATATTTTGTGAATATCCGAGAGAGCCCCTAGCTTATCCGCGAATTCCCAAATTACTCTTTCCCACTAGAGGCATCAAGGTGGCATTACCACCAAGTGCCGCCATCGGTTGGGTATGGTTTACCATAGGAAAATCACTTGCGCTACCGTTAGTCCCCAAAAATGGTGTGTTTTCTTGTTGCTTTCAATCCTCTTGCTTCTGCCCAACATGCTCACAAAGAACATAACAATTTAATCATTTTTCAATACAAATTTATTGCCAAAAGTTCTTTCTCGTTCTCTTCATGCACAATACATAAAAATTTTGGAATCTCCATAGAAATCTCCTTTTTTTTTTTTCGAAAGTGTTTAACAATGTGCTTCACATCAATGTGGCCAATTTGAAATCTATCATGAAATCCAAAGGATTGAAAAACACTACAACCTATAAAAAGCTATGGGCTCCCATATGTGAATTTTCCAACTAAGAGAGCTTGAAAGGCGTAGCTAATTGGCAAATTTCATCTTTTTTTTTATGAGAATCACATTGCCGACCTTTATGAAATAGTGGTGGTTTTGATTGCAGAATTGATGACTAATATGGTGTTAACAAAGAGACAAGATTTTATGTTATTTAACAGCTAAGGGGGAGAATTTGATTTTTGAGACTGGGGAGTGGTGGTCTTCTTGGTGGCGAGTATTGGTGGATCGGGTAGTTTGGGTGGTGGAGAAACCCCACAATGTAGAAGTTAGCGAGACAGAATTTTGTCAGAGAGGATAACAAAAAATTCTAGATTTCAATCTTCAGATGATCATCGAATGCACTACTCACCAAGAGAGTTTAAATAATTATAAATCGATATAAAACTCTAGGACGATATAAAGACAAAAAAGCCATTTAACAAAATAAATACTAGAGAGATAAAATGAATTAAAAACTATTAAATAAATTAAATAAAAGAGCCAAACAGTGCGTTTTGCTGCATCAATAAGGGAGGTAGTTGTTTCAATACAAGAGACTTGATAATTATCCCTATCAGCGAAGTATATAACAATAACTTTCAAGAAACATGTAAAGATTGATAAAATATCATATAAAAAGCATCAGGAATAATTAAATATATTTAGAGTCTGTTTGGTAGAGATTAAAATCGGATTAAAATTGAAAAATTAGTCATTATTGTTGACTTTTATTAGACTGGTGGGACCCAATAACGATCATATTTCCAATTTTAATTGTTACCAAACAGACTCTTAGTAACGATGAAAATCAATGATATAGGAGGACACAAGACAAAAGGTTTAGACTGTGTCTACTGGCAAACCATTATACAATTTTCTTGTTCACATATCTTGACACAATTCTTGGGTTCATTTTCCTTGCAAGGAATCAGCATGGCTCCAATAAGTGTTATAGAAAAAAATCCAAAGAAGAGAAGCATGCAACCCCACACGTAAAAAGAACGCCACATACTTGCATATTTGCTGGTAGATGTTTGACCATTTAATAAAATTTCATCCTTTTCATCTAATATTCTTTTGTATTTCACTGCGATCGCCAACAAAGCAGACAAATTTAGAAAACCTGCAAATAAGGAGAGGGTGAATGGAACCCAACGATATTGACATTTGTGCTTTGTTGGGGAACCATAAATTGCGGTAAATATTACTCCTTGAAAGACAAAATAATAATTTGCCAGTTGGAAAGCCTCCTTTCGAAGATCAGAAATTTCCTCTTCTTTTTGCTGGAGTTCTTCTCTCTGCTGGGTTTCTCCATCCATTTGTGAATGTCTAGAGAGAGAGGGAGAGGGAGAGGGAGAGGGAGAGGGATGGAACATGTAAAGACGTGCATGCTACTTATAATACGAAAGAACAAGGTCTAGCACGTAGCAATTTCTTGAAGAGCACTCGGTACTTCCCAATATGTTTCTTCTGCTATTTGATGATTCTTTCCACATGTTATGGACTAATATAAATTTTTTAGAAATGGTACTGATACATTTGAATCGGCAAGCAGCACTACTATAGCTTCCTAATTGTGTCATGTTCATGTGAACTCGAAAATTACAATCAACGACTGTGTTGTTGAGTAGTTTATTTTTGATTCATTTGAATAAATATTCGATGTAGGACAATTAGCTTTGGAGTTTGAAGAAGAGATGGATAGAAAATTGGCTAAAAAAAACTATTGTCCCGAAAAAACGGGTATAACTTTTAACTCGGGTGTCATATTTTCTATTATAATATGTTTTCGGAAAGGTCTATCAGTGCTCCATATCGTCCCAACTTAGGCTAGCCCGGTTGACATCGTTTC